>JAVGWX010000023.1:13641600-13828313 GCA_036924085.1 Ariolimax columbianus | reverse complement strand
TGTGATGGGGTGTCACGTATAGTTAGTCTCTCTGTCTCCTCCATACAATTCAAGAATAGATTGCAAGTGCCCGTGAGATGGATAGGGGGGGGGTCCTAGGGTGTCCAAGTTTTCTACCGCTAAAGACATGCTTACGATTATCCAGTTGCTACCCTAAGACCTGGGCTGACGGGTGTCTCAAGTTTTGCTACCCTATAGGAGCATGCTGACGATGTATCCAAGTTTAGCTACCTATTGGATCATTGCTGACGATGTTATCCAAGTTTTGACTACCCTATAGAAGGCATGCTGACGATGGTAGTCTCAAGTTTTTGCTAACCCTATAGGAGCATGCTGACGATGTATCCAAGTTTTGCTACCCTATAGGAGCATGCTGTCGATGTATCCAAGTTTTGCTACCCTATAGGAGCATGCTGGACGATGTATCCAAGTTTTGCTACCCTATAGGAGCATGCTGACGATGTATCCAAGTTTTGCTACCCTAAGTAGGAGCATGCTGACGATGTATCCAAGTTTTGCTACCCTATAGGAGCATGCTGACGATGTATCCAAGTTTTGCTACCCTATAGGAGCATGCTGACGATGTATCCAAGTTTTGCTACCCTATAGGAGCATGCTGACGATGTATCCAAGTTTTGCTACCCTATAGGAGCATGCTGACGATGTATCCAAGTTTTGCTACCCTATAGGAGCATGCTGACAGATGTATCCAAGTTTTGCTACCCTTATAGGAGCATGCCTGACGATGTATCCAAGTTTTGCTACCCTATAGGAGCATGCTGACGATGTATCCAAGTTTTGCTACCCTATAGGAGCATGCTGACGATGTATCCAAGTTTTGCTAACCCTATAGGAGCATGCTGACGATGTATCCAAGTTTTGCTACCCGTATAGGAGCATGCTGACGATGTATCCAAGTTTTGCTACCCCTATAAGGATGCCATGGCTGGACGATGTATCCAAGTTTTGCTACCTATAGGAGCATGCTGACGATGTATCCAAGTTTGCTACCCTATAGGAGCATGCTGACGATGTATCCAAGTTTTTGGCTACCCTATAGGAGCATGCTGACGATGTATCCAAGTTTTGCTACCCTATAGGAGCATGCTGACGATGTATCCAAGTTTTGCTACCCTATAGGAGCATGCTGACGATGTAATCCAAGTTTTGCTTACCTATAGGAGCATGCTGACGATGTATCCAAGTTTTGCTACCCTATAGGAGCATGCTGACGATGTATCCAAGTTTTGCTACCCTATAGGAGCATGCTGACGATGTATTCCAAGGTTTTGCTACCCTATAGAGAGCATGCTGACGATGTATCCAAGTTTTGCTACCCTATAGAGAGCATGCTGACGATGTATCCCAAGTTTTGCTACCCTATAGGAGCATGCTGACGATGTATCCAAGTTTTGCTACCCTATAGAGCAATGCTGACGATGTATCCAAGTTTTGCTACCCTATAGGAGCATGCTGACGATGTATCCAAGTTTTGCTACCCTATAGGAGCATGCTGACGATGTATCCAAGTTTTGCTACCCTATAGAGAGCATGCTGACGATGTATCCAAGTTTTGCTACCCTATAGGGAGCATGCTGACGATGTATCCAAGTTTGCTACCCTATAGGAGCATGCTGACGATGTATCCAAGTTTTGCTACCCTATAGGAGCATTGACCTGACCGATGTATACTTTGTAAATCATGGCCTTGCTTTTAATTATAAGTTTCTGGGTTTCCCAATATGTGTTCTGAGATTAACAAATGCAACAGCTTCAGCAACGCAGCTATCTTTTTCTGGGTCTAAAGAAAGCTTGTAGTTGATGAGAGACCCCAGGTGTGTGAATTGGTGCAAAACTGCTAATTCATAAATATTGATGTTAAGAATTGATGTGGCATCTCACTCCCAGTACATTTGTTTTAAATCTTACATAGCATCTTTGATTAAATCAATCCAAATTTCTGCCTATATATTGATGAGATGAGTTGAGGATATGTCTAGGGATTTTTTTTACAGTTGAAAAACTTGCACATATGTTTATATTTATCACTGCAATGATGAATCTACTGATGTGATTGACTCACACCTCTCAGCCATCTTTGTAAGGATGGTCTTTGATGATTTTACTGTGAAAGATGAGCTTTCAGAAATTATTCCGTTCGTTGGAAGGCGACACCACAGATGAGGACATTTACTCAGAAATAACAAATTATATTTCTTCTGAGTATATACCGATACAAAAAAAAAGTTTAATTGCATCACACCAGAATGATTAAATTTTTCCATGCTTTCTTTTGTACCATTGCATTATACACTAACAGTTACTGTGTGCAAAATATAACAATTTCAATAAAGTAATGAAGCTTATTGTAAAAATAGGTAATCAAGTGTGGGATTTTACTCTTAAAATACACTTGTTCGCTGACAGATTCAACTAATTCAACTGACAGACAATTCAACTGAATTGCCAGTATGGAGATCTCCTGCTCCATACAGAAACATGTTGGATGAGTAGAAGACAAGCTCTCCGTTGTTTGAATAAACTGCTACCTGCAATTGTCGTGTTTTTCAATGAAATTGATGAAAACTAAATAGAGCTTGAAAATTGTATTTGACTATGTGATTTTGTTTTCCTTGTGAAAACTGAAATCTTCAATTTTAGAACTGACAAAAATTTTGGGTAAATGATATCCAGAGTTCAAGCATTTGCCAACAAACTTGCATTCTGGGATAATAATCTTAGCTGAGGAGAAGCAAAACATTTCCCATTTAAAACAGAAGCTGAAAAAAGAAAGAAATTGTGAAACTTACAAAGGGAAATATCATGTTTAAATCTTTTGACAACAGCAGATTAGCAACTTTAAAAAAGTTGAGCTTCTTGCACAGTTTATTTCAGCTTCTTTTATGAACTTTGACACTGAAGAACTAATTAGTTTTACCGTGAAATGTTTTCACAGAGATGATCCTTCATCAGAAAAAGTGCTCCATTTGGGTTCAAAATGCACTCAAAGTGAAGGTATTGTTCTATTTACCTGTGTGATTCTTTATTTTCCACAATGAATGTGGTTAAAAACAAATACAGAAACAAGCTGACAGACGCTTATCTTGATAACTGCATTCTGATGGGATTGTACTCACCAAAATGCAAACAAATTGTAGAGGAAAATGAATGCAATTCTTCTAAGTTACATTTCAAGTTATTTTTGTTACAGTAATTTTGTTTAACTTATGAACACTTTTATAGGTCTAAAATCACAAAATAATTTATGTGTTATTTGTGGGTGAATAGTTTATTTCAATTTGTTATGTTATCATTGTGAAATTAATGTTCTAATTTCGTGCTTTTTGTATATGTTATGCAATTGTACAAGTTCTAATACTTATCAATAAGTGGAATGACAAAAATTCTATACATTGGTAGGTAGCTCATCAAAGAATTTGTAATTTAAAAGTAACTTGCATACTTATTGAGCTTGGCAACCACTGGTATAGGCAATTATAAATGTGCAACACTATTCTTGCGTGAACTTTGAGAATGATAAAGTTCAATTTTTTTGGTACACTTTAAAAATTACAATGCACATGCACGCATACACATACACTTATTTGCTTTATTTTGTTCAAAATTGTGTATATAAATTTTAAAGGATATATCCATCAAATGGCTAAACTAAAGAAACTGATGTTTGAATTTGAAGGTGAAGGTTGTGGAAAGTTTCAAACTTTCCTACTGATTAGATTAGTCTTCTAAGGCATTATAAATTATAAGGATCTACTTATTTTTGTGCATGGCTATGAACTTTCATTATCAATTATGAAAAAGATACACACTGAATACAAACAATGCAGACACACACACACTTCTTCTCTGTAGTGAAAAATTAACTCAAGACTGTTACTGCATTGAGTTCAAAACCACTAATGGCATTTTAAAAAGTGCTAGAGGTGCATATGTTTCATACAATAAAACACACTTTAATGTAAATAAATAAAATAACATTATCTAACCAATAAATATCTTATTTAATGAAATGTGTTATTGAGCTCTGATTCGTTCATTGAATGATGTGTGAATTAATCCATTTGCTCTTTAAGGTTTTTTGTACCTATGTACAGGTTTTCATCTCAACAGTTGGAATTCATTAATTTCCACTTCTGGTTCGCTCTTGGGACCTCAGATGACAGTGATGAATGGTTAATTTATACAAGAACAAAATGTATAAATTCCAGCCTGAGCATGAGCGTTTAGGGCAGGGGTGATGTGGTCGGCAACGCTGAGAACAAAGGTACCTGAATGCGTGCCAAGGTCACTCTCCGTCTGGACACTACGCCGAGGTCACTCACCGTCTCAACAAAGGAAATCAGAGTTGGGGAAAGAATGTGTAAAGCTAGGAACTGACCACTGGCGTTCCGATTTGGGTAGTGGGGGGTAAGTGACAGGCGGGAGGACAGCAGAGCTTACTGAATAGAGCCATCCCCCAGAGATCCATTGGATAGCACTGATACTGCTTGAGAGTATATAACACTAGATAAAGTTTAGCTCCAGAGGCTGCCATGGTGAGGGGATGAGAGAGAGAGAATTTAGATAGTCTGTTTAGCTCACCGATTTTATAGAGGAGCGATTGATAGACTGTTGTACGAATGTTAGAGATAGAACAGGATCGCTCAACCAGCATTTGCATTGTCTGGGCCATTCGCTCAAATAGGTATGTGCGTTTTGTATCTAGAGGTAATCTGAATGTGTGATGTACGCAGGACACCTTGTGAACGAGGTATGTCCTGACGAGTTAAGCGAGTGTGTAGATCGACTAGGTGAAATCTATTTGTGTGTGTGGTGTGTGTAGACACCGAGGGAATGAGGTATGTTCTAGAGTGGTGTGTATACGCAGATCGACTGAGTTGAGAGATCATATGTGAGTATACGTAGAATATATTGAATGCATTATGTCCAGATCACCCGCCTGAGGGGATTTGAGTGAGGAAGAGTTTTTGAGAGTGTGTTGAGGATGCAGATAAGGAGATGTGTGTGTGATGTGTGTACGGCAATAGAACTGGGTTTTGATAGTTGGGAATTCCATCAATAGCTAATGCTTAAAATGTCCACTTTAGTTAATATTTATATTAACATATATAAATGAATACTTAGTTAAGATATTTCTTGTATTGTGTGTAATTTCATTGCACTTACTTTGATAGTGTTTAAAGAGTATTATATAATAAATATGCCACCTGCTGTGTACTATGTTATTTGCTGTGTGCGGTCATGAATGTTGTGGTTGAGTGTGGTAACGTTTTAGTTAGATAACCCTAGTGCAAACAGTGGGATCTGCTACAAAAACTAATGAATGGATATATTGACTATATACTCTGTGATATGTTTACATATGTGCAAACATGAATATGAGGTATTTATAGATTCACTGATCTTTCATGCAGACAGCTATGGCTATTAATGTCAGACATCAGACCCATGCTGACATGACCTTTGAGATAGATATTTTAAATAACTTGAGCATATTCTATAATTCTAGGACAGCTGCAAACATAATCCACATAGAGAACATGCAAAAACAATTACACTTTGTCTTTTGTTTTGGTGCTAGCCGGTCTGCATCAAATGATTCAAATGTGAATAACTACTTACATTAAACTCTTGTATATGGATCAGGTCTTCCTCTCGCTGACTTTGCAATTCACTTAAATGTTTCGAACATCTGTTCATTTCTTCTTGCCACTCCTAAGTAAGAAAAGTGGTATAAGACATAAGACACAAATTATAAAATAAAAGACTGCTAACAAATAAATAATTGAGAATTATAGGTAAGACAGACCAAAACAAATACCTGATGATCTATCATTATTAATTACAAATAGAAACCTGTTTTACAAATGCTGTAGTAAAGCCCAGCTCCAATGCAGCAATTGAAAAGAGTCTAGGCCAGCACACATTCCTGCTTCACACCGCTAGTAACAGTAAAGGAGGCAGAGTAGTATCCCTGATCAATAACTCGGGCATGCATGCCCTTATCAAACTGTCACACCCATTGCAACGAATGTCGCCGGGCACCCAATCTTGGTCATAACTCTCTACAGACCGTTACAATTGACTATATCAAAGGCCTTAGTGAGGTCTACAAAAGTCGTACAGAAGGAAACATTTTATTCCTGGCATTTTTTCTTGATTCTGCTTTGCAGTAAAAATCACATGGATGATCCCACAGTTTTTTCTAAAGCCACATTGAGTCACAAGCAGTAATCCCTGTTCCAGGTGAAGATTTAGTCTGCAGAGAAGTATTTTTGCAAACACTCTTTCTTCCTTGCACAACAGAAATATCCCTCTGTGGTTATCACATATTTGTTCACTATCTTTACACTTATGTACATGAACAATGGACACGTCTTTGAATTCCTGTGGAGTACTCATTTTCTTCCACATTTCGCCAAACACCTGAGCAAGCAACCATCTCTGCTGGGATAACATCAGCTCCTGAAGCTTTGCCGTTTGAGAGAAGGTCAATTGTGGCCCTAGTTTCCTGTTCGGACAGAGGATCATCCATGCTTACACTCTTTTCTATTTGCAGTAGATGATCAATTGGCAGGGCCCCCAAACTGCAGCGGCGGAACAGGCAGAAAACGATCACGAAAACTACCCATCACGCTTGCAACATGGAATGTCCGCACGCTACTGGACAACGCCAAAGCAAACAGACCCAAACGACGGACAGCACTGATCGCCAGGGAACTGGCCAGATACAACATCTGTATAGCTGCCCTGAGCGAGACACGACTGGCAGAGGAAGGGCAGATCACAGAAGAAGGCGCTGGTTATACTTTCTTCTGGAGCAGCCGCAGCAAAGAAGAACGCCGTGAAGCTGGAGTTGGCTTTGCCATCAAGACCAACATGGTCGACAAGCTCACAAGCATGCCCAGAGGAATTAATGACCGCCTAATTACACTGCGTCTCCCCCTAATAGGAGGGCGCCATGCAACACTTATCAGTGCATACGCACCCACAATGACAAATCCTCAGGAAACAAAAGATAAGTTTTATGAGGACCTAGAGGCGCTCATCGCTGCAGTCCCCAAATCTGACAAACTGGTCATCCTCGGTGATTTTAACGCTAGGGTTGGCACACCATACAGCTTGGGAGGGGGCCATTAGCAGACATGGTATAGGAAAATGCAATAGTAACGGACTGCTCCTTCTGAGGACATGTGCCGCAAATAAACTACTCATTACAAACACAGCTTTCCGACTTCCTGTCCGAAATAGAACAACATGGATGCACCCAAGGTCCCGCCACTGGCACCTCATTGACTACATTATCATCAGACGTAGGGATCGAGCGGATGCTATGGTAACGAAGAGCATGTGCAGAATGTTGGACCGACCATCGACTTGTCATTGCCAAGCTAAACTTCAAGATCCAGCCCAAAATGCGCCCCCAGGGAAAGAAACCCCCGAGGCGGCTAAATGTCTCTCAGCTGAAATACGAGCCCACGACGACATCGAAGAGAACTGGGCATCATTGAGAAACACACTCTACGATACAGCTGTTAAACACATTGGCCCACTCACGCGCAAGCATAAGGACTGGTTTGATGAGAACGATCTGGAAATACAGGGCCTTCTCGATGCAAAACATGAAACGCACAGGGAATACCAGAGGGACACACCATCTCCGGCAGCAAAAGCTGCCTTCAATACTGCTCGCAAAGCTGTCCAGACCAGGCTTAGAGAGATGCAAGACTTCTGGCTCAGCAAAAGAGCTGACGAAATTGAGATGTTCGCCGAGCGTCATGACACCAAACAGTTTTACGAGGCACTGAAAGCTCTCTACGGCCCGCAGCCCTCTAGTAATACTCCAGTTCGCAGTGCAGATGGGGTACTGCTAACAGATAAGGTTCAGATTCTAGACAGATGGGCAGACCACTTCTGCAAAATACTAAACCACCCATCGTCTATAAATGAAGAGGCCATCCGGCGAATGCCGCAGGTGGAACTGAACCTGGCGTTGGATGAAGTCATTACTGAGGAGGAAGTCAACAGAGCAATCAGTTCACTATCTATAGGAAAAGCTCCAGGAGCTGATGCAATACCAGCAGAGGTATATAAGACAGCTGGCCCATCCCTCACCAGAAGGATCACTGAACTCTTCTGTCACATGTGGGCTGAAGTAAAAATTCTGCAGGAGCTAAAGGACGCCTCAATCGTTCACCTGTACAAAAGAAAAGGCAACCGTCAGGAATGCGACAATCATCGTGGAATATCGCTACTCTTCGTAGCAGGCAAGATCCTAGCGCGCTTACTGCTAAACAGGCTCAACAAACACCTTGAACAAAGCCACCACCTCCCAGAAAGCCAATGTGGATTCAGAGCCGGAAGAGGAACAGTGGACATGATTTTTGCCACTCGCCAAGTACAAGAGAAGTGTCGAGAACAAAATCAAGCCTTGTACACCACATTTATTGATTTGACAAAGGCATTTGATTCAGTTAACAGAGGAGGGCTGTGGATGATAATGTCTAAGTTTGGCTGCCCCAACAAGTTCATAACAATTTTAAAACAGCTACACGAAGGCATGTGTGCTCGTGTACTGGACAGCGATGCAATCTCTAAAACGTTTCTAGTATCAAACGGAGTAAAACAAGGATGTGTACTCGCCCCGACTTTGTTCAGCATGATGTTCGCGGCCACGATGACAGACGCCTTCAGATCATTGGAGCTTGGAATATCCATAAAGTACCGCACAGATGGCAAATTACTCAATTCTAGAAGAATGAAGGCCAAAACCAAAGTGGCTGGCGACATAATCAGGGAACTTGTATTTGCTGACGACTGCTCTCTAATGAGCAACTCAGAACTGAACATGCAGGTTGGAATGGACCAGTTCTTTGCCGCATGCAAAAATTTTGGCCTGACCATAAATGCCAAAAAAAACGAGGTCATGTACCAACCAGCACCAGGCTTGCCGTACACAAAACCAGAGACTACAGTCAGCGGGCAGACGTTGAATGCCGTAGACAAATTCACATATCTGGGCAGCACGCTGTCGAGATCTGTCAGCCTAGACGATGAGGTGGCAAGCAGAATAGCAAAGGCCAGCACAGCCTTTGGTAGAATGCGCTCGATGGTCTGGGCACGTCGTGGCATCAGCGTCAAGACCAAACTCAAAGTCTACCGTGCAACCATCATTCCAACCCTACTTTACGCTTGCGAAAGCTGGACTGTATACTCTGGACATGCAAGGAGGTTAAACCACTTCCACACAGGTTGCCTAAGGCGAATATTCCACATCCAATGGCAAGATCGTGTCACTGACATCGAGGTTCTCTCGAGGGCTAACATGCCCAGCATCCATGCACTGCTAGAAAAAGCACGACTAGGATGGGCCGGACACCTCGTCCGTATGTCAGACGAGCGGCTCCCAAAGAAGCTTCTCTACGGCGAGCTGAGAGAGGGATGGTGCGAGAGAGGGCGCCCAAAGAAACGTTTTAAAGACAGTCTGAAGGACTCACTAAAAAGTTGCCAGATAGATATCGACACCTGGGAATGTCTTGCACAAAACAGATCTGACTGGAGAAGCGCAGTCAAATCGGGTGTAGCTGCCGGTGAAGACGACCGTGTTGTGAAAGCCCAGAGCAGACGCGAGACGCGGAAATCCCGAGCAGCGGGAACACCATCTCCTTCTACAAACCTCGTGTGCCCGATATGTAGCAGATGTTTTCGTGCTCGCATTGGCCTGTTCAGCCACATGCGCACCCACACCCAACAGGGAAATCTGTGACAAGGATGATGTCGGCGGTCCTCATCGACAACGATGGACAGCTATTATTAGATGATCAATTGTCTCTTCATTAACAGTAGAGGGTCTATTAAGGACCTTTGCAAATTGTTCATTCCATCTTTCCAATAGATATCTTTCTCAGTGATTACAGACTTGCCATCTCCACTTAAGAATTGTGCCAGATCATATCTAAATTAACAATAAGCAGCCTGCAAAACACTCTAATAATTCTGCATGTTATACCTGTCAGGAAAAGTCTTAATCCTTTCAGCCTTCCCACTGAGCCATGCACCCAGCATATCATGGAGCTGTTGCTGTACAGTTGCTCGAGCTCTTGCAAAGGCATTCTATTTTGATACAGATTGACGATCGAGAGTGTGTGCATGGTGCTTCTTGTCTAGAAGGGGTTTCATCAATTCACAGTTCTCATCAAACTAATCCTGATGCTTGTTTGTGCAGGTACCGAGAGCATCAATGGCAGTAGAGTGATCCATTTTTATAAAGGTAACCCCAATTTAATTCTACATCAGTTATAGCATTATCCATCATCTCCAGCTGATTTGCCAGAGCCTGAGCAAATGATTGTCGTGCGCATATATTTCTGAGTTTGGAGGTGTTGAAGCGCTTTGAGGTTCTAGTACTTTGTGGGCGCCTAGGACTAGGAGCTTGGATACCAAATTTCATTTAATAAAGTCTGTGGTCCATCCAGCATTCTGCTCCACACAAAGCCGTTGTTACACGTACATTCTGACAATTTGCCTGCAAAGGATAATGATGACCCCCACCTCAACTTTCTCGCAGTCCTCTTAGCAGCCTGTTTAATGAAGTTGGGAATAGATGTGATCCCCATAGTAATAAGTGACACAAAGCTGAAGTAAAATATAGCACAACTGCCTGGAGGACCCTGGTCCTTCATTAGCACGATCGCATGTGAGGAAAGCTACTGCAACCTGCCACTTAACACCCTTTTCAGGGTGCACAAAAGAGTAAACATACTCATTGTGGGTATTCACAACAACAACATTTTCACAATAACAACATCCCAATGCAACTAAGACATATTCACATTTCTTTAATTTAGATATTTTTTTTACCTTTTACACTGTGACCATGGCAGCATGAAGACGCATAACCAATAAATGACCATTTATAGGACAAAGTGATACTATGGTTTATTGCTACCATAGGGGGAAAGAATGTGTCTATTACAGGTTGAGGCTAGGTGCTGATCACTCGCGTTCCGATTTGGGTAGTGGGGGATTAGTGACAGAGGCCAGCAAAGCTTGATGCGACATTTTGAGTGACAGGAATTAGGAGTGATTCGTGCCAATAACAACTAAATGGAGGCAGATCCCAACTAGTGGATGGCTTAAGACATCCCTCAGAGGGCCATTGGATAGATCTGATACTGCTTGAGACTATATAATACTAGACAAAGTTTAACTCAAGCAGACTGGCCACGGAGAGAGAGAGAGAGAGAGAGAGAGAAAGAGAGACAGAATTTAGACTTTGTGGAAGAGTGATTAATAGGTTGTTTTATGAATGTTAGTGAGTTAGAACAGGATGGCTCAACCAGCATACACCTTTGAGTCTTGGCCAGTCGCTCTATAATGTGTGTATTGGGCGCCCTGTGTCTAGAAGAGATATGAATGTGTGTTGTACGTGCAGGACACCTTGTGAACGATGTATGTTCTGAAGAGTTATGTGAGTGTACAGATCGACTAGGAGAGATCTGGATGTGCGTGTGATGTGTAGACACCGAGGGAACGATGTATGTTCCAGAGTGTCTGTATACGCAGATCGATTATGTGTGTGACCAAAAGTGAGTGTACGTTGAATAGATTGAATGTATAATGTCCAGATCACCCCTCCTGAGGGGATCTGAGTGTGAGTGAATGCACAAAATACAAACGTGAGGATGAGTTTTTGAGAGTGTATTGAGGGTGCAGATAAGGGGATGGGAGTGTGCGGCTAGAACTGGGTTGGAGTAGTCTGGAGCAACATCAATAGCTTATGCTTATAAACTCTTGAGTATCTATTTCGTTAAGATTGTATTTCTTGTGTTGTTTGTAATTTCATTGCACTCACTTTAATAGTTGTTGTATGAGTATGATATAATAAATATGCCACCTGCTGCGTGCTATGTTATTTGCAGTGTGTGGTCGTGAATGATGTGGATGAGTGTGGTAACATTCTAGATAGAATAACCCCAGTAAAAACCTGGACTCTGCTACAGCTACAACACAATGTAACAAAACATCCTTTTCAGGACAATCACCAAAAAAGAAGAAATATGTTTTCTTTCTGTCTGCATAGCTATTGTATTGGGCTTCTTTCCCAAGTCTTATTTTACCTTGTACTTTAACTCTAACCACTGTTCTTTTGCACTGCAGCACTTAGTGCAGAAAGGCAGCATTGAATCAACATCAAAAGACGTTTACTATTGGTATTCAACCTTATTTCATGATTAACTTGAAAGTGTAAAGCTTAGTATTACCTTTTTCTCAGACAGGTACTCATGGTATAACAATCCTTGCTGATGTCTAAGAACTGCATATCTTCTTTTGTAATTGTTTAGATCAGTCTCAACCTTCTTGAATATGGCCTCTCGTTGGGACAGTTCCTGAAATTGAGTTGCTTACAAATGACACAAATCAGCGTTGACACAAATCAGCGTTGACACAAATCAGCGTTGACACAAATCAGCGTTGACACACTAGAATGAAAGTATGGACAATAAGACACAGCACATGTTACAGATATGTAGTGTACAACTCAACAACCACGTCACTCTGTTGGTTAATTTAGCAGTGTACAACTCAACAACCACGTCACTCTGTTGGTTAATTTAGCAGTGTACAACTCAACAACCACGTCACTCTGTTGGTTAATTTAAATAGCAAAAATGTTCCTACCTACATTTGGTAAGTGTTTTTGTCTTCTCAATCTTCTTTTTCTTCGTTCGTTCTCAATCTCCCACTACCAAGCCCTGAACAGGGATTTGCAAGCAGCAGGATGTAGTCCGGAGAACGGAATGCGTTGTGTCACTAGCTTACAGCTTGACTGCGATATTTGCACCTTTCGGTCTGACACATCCATCTTCTGCATCTCTCCTTATATATTTTACAAACATACGTGACAGGGGACGGCGTGGCCTAGTGGCACGGCTCACAATCCGAAGGTGCTGGGTTCGATCCCCATCACAGCACCGGCCGTTACCCAGGGAAGCAAACCCTTAGAAAATGCAGGAGGAAGCAGATCCTTACATAAAATGCATGCAGAAGTCGGATGCACTGGGTCGACAGGCGCAAAATAAAAACCACAGTGCAACGCACACCACCTTGGGGATTAGAGAAATAAGGCAAACGCAAAAAAACAAGGAAAAAAGAAACATACATGACAATGTCAAGAACACAACACATAATAAAACAGACTAACAGGGTAGCACAACTTTAAGGTACACACGATGACAGCAGCATATTTTCTAAGCACTTCATTAAGGTACAAGTATACCTTAGTTCATTTAAATGACTTTAGAGTGAAAAAGGCAATCTGATGACGGTAGGTCAAATAAATGCTCAATACATTCACTACATAGAGCTGATTACACCTGATCGAAAAAGGTTTCCTAAAACCGTTGAGTCAGCATATCAATTTTGACAATCCACATTGTTTTCCATTCAAAGTTTTCAATAATTATACTTCTATTATTTTCTGATAGAAGTTTAGTCATTTTCCTTTTCTTTTCAGGAACAGTTTCTATGGACTATGTTTCTATGGAAAATGTTTCTATGGACAATGTTTCTATGGACAATGTTTCTATGGACAATGTTTCTATGGACTATGTTTCTATGGACAATGTTTCTATGTGGGTTCTTTGAGAAAACATGGTATTTTTATATTTAAAAATAATAGTACACTTAGGTGACCAGGGCCTATCACATTGAATTAATGTGTCTATGACCCATCTGATAGCCAAGTACAAGCTGACCTGCATTTTGTTGAGGAGAGGGTGATCTGTTTCAACCCTGTGTTGTGAGGGTGACCCTTTAGACGCAAGGCCTCTTCCTACTCCTCATTCTTGAATTCCCAGAAAGAAGCATTTTATCCACAGTACAAGCTCAGGAATCGTTAGATTCTATGTTCACTAACAATAGTGCTGGTGCAGTTGTCGATCATACTGACAGTGGCACTTCAATATCTTTGCCTAGTTAAGCGATGAAAGTGCATCGAATGGTGTTGATTAAAGTTATTTATTTTGGGCACCTTTTGAACTTCACATACCTTCAGTAAGGCGTAAATAGTGTGAAAACTACCGCACCTAATTAGACTAAACTTTAAGAACATCCACTCATACTCATGTGAATTACCAACATTGGAAAATTATAATTTTTTTAAAAATATCAAAAAACTTATGCAATTTAAATCTCTCTCGCCCAAATGTGCTTTCCTACGTGTTAAATATTTGTTTTTCATTGCATTTAATTCTGAATAGTTTGGTGTACAATGTGTGATATTTCAGTGAACCTATCATCATCATGTAGCATGTCTTCCAGTATCGTTCTCTCTAGACTACTGGCACTTTATGTGGCCAAAATATTTCAGTTTTCTAGACAAAATATTGTTTGCTTGCCAATTTTCCTCCACATTCGATTCTTTTAGGATAACTACATTTGTCTTTTTCACTATCCATGTTAGTTTTAGCACTTTCCTATAGCATTTTAGTTTAAAAAAACTTAAATCTTTTTCGTAAGTGTTTGTGTGGTGGTCCACATTTCACATCTGTACGTTGGCACCGGTAAGTTGCAAGTTCGCAGGATTTTTATTTTAGTCATTTTATTAGTGTTCTGCCATAAGTATCTAATTTTATTCAACCTCTGCATTGTCATATCCATTCTCCTTCTGACTGCCTTCAGGCAATTGCTGCTTATAATTGAGTCGAGGTACTCAAAACTTAAATTTATTCAACCTCTGCATTGTCATATCCATTCTCCTTCTGACTGCCTTCAGGCAATTGCTGCTTATAATTGAGTCGAGGTACTCAAAACTTAAAACTTTTTAAGTTATTCTAGAATAACTTTAGGTTTGGTTTTTGACTTGTCTGAGCTCATTATCTTGGTTTCACTTATATTCAGGTACAAATTTTTGTTTCTCTGTGTTGTTTTACCAAAAGGATATCCATTCCAGTCCGGCCACGCTCTTTGAGAGAACAACTGTGCTTATCTGAACTCTGGTATCTCGTTCACGTCGATTGTTAATGGCTCGAACTTGTCATTATTTTCATAGTTTTTGACGTTCCTCAATATGGATTCTGCATATAAATTGAATAGATAAGGGGAGAGTATCCATCTCTGTCTTAGGCCTTTATGAACTTTGAACCAGTCTGACGTTTGGCTGGCCATTCTGACCATTGCTTGTTGTTCTTGGTATAGTGATTCGATCAATTGAATCTAGTGCATTAGGAGCACCATCTTTCTCATTATGTTCCACAATGTTTGGTGTTGCACACAGTTAAACTTCTTTGTGCAATCTATAACGCAGTGAACCTTTACATAAGATAAATAGGTCACAACTAAGTAAGTCTGTGCTCAAGTTTTACAAAGAGTACATCCAGAAGTTCAAAATATTCCGGAGTGAATCAGTTCAGTAGAGTAGGGTATCATTAACAAAGAGATATGTAATTATAAATAAATAGGTGACTTAGAAATGAACTCTTAAATGTGAAATCAACAAATTATGCAAGGGAAGGGATATGACCGCACATAACAAACAAATTCATTATTCAAGATCATCCTTCAGAAAGTACAGTCACTGAGAAAAGGAAGACATTCTAGGCAGATAATATTCAGAAATGAACTAGAAAGATCTTTGAAAAGACAGACAAGGGGAAAAGGCAGGCAAGAATGGAAAGACATAATCAAGCATTTTACAATAATTGTGACCAAATCTAAGTTACACTACTTTACATTTATGTTTAGGCATATGCATTCATTATATGCTGCATTTGTGATATATGGCTCTTTTCATCTTTACAGTTTTAAGTGGGTCTCATTTGGCAGTTCTTTTTTTGGCTGATCTTGTTGATTTCAGACAGGCACACTTTACCACAGTGAGTGCATGTCTTGGATACATGGTTACATTTACTTTTGTGCCTTTTTTGCTTGCTTTCCAATGAGTTTTTTTAGCATTTTCTCAAAAATCTCTAGCCATCTAAATAATGCTGTTTTCCACACAACTCTATCCATCTTCTCCCGCTTTTGAAAGTCTATGGAGAAGTCTTTCCTTAAGAAGTCATTCGTTCAGATTATAATTGAAAACTTCTTCACTAGGTGGTATCAAGGACTTTATTCTGTGGAATTTATATGCTTTTGATCAGTCATCCTGTTTGTTATGCTGCATCTTGCTGCGGCTGTGTCAGGCTACAGCCGTGGGAAACCAGTCAATGATGGTGTTGAACGTTCTGGTTAACTGCACCTTAGAATTCATCCCCGGTTATCATTATTCATGGACCTTCCTACATAGACTTCCTCCTGCCCACTCTACTGGAGGTTGCAGGTCTCCTCCTCTATGAAAGTTCACCGAAAAGCACCTGATTGGTTATGCAGTTGTTTTTTAATCTTCTCACATGTCCCACGGCCAGGCGCTAAGCACGCAGTCCAAATATATCTGAGTCTTTGTTTGCAACGCTAATTTATTATTTCCCCACACTCTTTTGAATAATCTGTCAAATGTAGTAGATGCATTTCCTATCCGTATATTGATTTCTTCAACAAGTGAGAGGGTGGGTGTGAAATTTAACCCCAAATAGCAGAATTGTTGTGTTTGAGGGCAATTAGGTTGTTGTTTACTTGTTGACTTAGTACTAAAGTCTTTGTAATACTTATACTCTGAGAGAACAGATCATAAGCCTTGGCCATATTGTTAATTAGACTGCAGGTCAGACTCAATGTGTGCCAGAAGGGTAGCATCAGCGAAGAGGAGATTTCTGAGAAGCTGTTGTTTTAATCTTGGCTCTCAAGCGAGTTGCGTAGAAAAGTGAACCATCAGATGCAGTGTGAATGAAGACATCACCAGTAGCACCACGGAGGACATAGTTCAGCAGAACTGCAAAGAAGATACTAAAGAGAGCGAAAGCAAGAACAAAGTCCTGCTTGACTTCACTCTTAATCGGAAAGCTGTCTGATGTACTGCCATTGAACTGTATACTGGCTCTCATGTCCTCATGGAACAAGGCAATGAGTTTGAGAAGTTTTGGGAGGCAGTTAATGTATTTCAATACCTTGTATAATTCAGGTCTGCAGACTTTGTCAAATGTCTCAACAAACGCGACAAAGAGTGGTCTTCCTTGCTCTCTTCATTTTTCTTGGAGTAATTTCTGTTGTTGATCGCCAAGCTCTGAAACCACAATGTGCTTTCGAAAGAACACGTTCTGCAAGTTTCTCCATTACCCATGGAGCGCTCAGAAGGGAAATGCCTCTGTAGTTGTTGCAAATGTCCTTTGTCCCTCTTTTTCTTGTACAGTGTCACTATCATAGAATCCCACATGGCATAGGGAACTTCGCCATCTCTCCAACACTGAATAAGAACAATGTGGATGCGAGGCGAGAGAACATCTATATTTCCCTTGATATTGTCTTTCCCTGACACCTTGTCACTGGAAAGTCTATTTATGGCTTTGAAGAGTTCCAACACAGTTGGTTCGTCAGCCAGTTAGGTCATTTCCAAATATTTAGGTATAACTCTGGTCTAAGAAAGAATCAGCTAGTTTGTCCCCAGAATATAGATTAGAGTAATGATTTATGCCCCGTGCAAGTAGTTCATTCCTGTCTATTATGGGCACACCCTTATCAGATTTTAGTGGAGTCATTTTAGGTGATGTTTGTCCCCCAGAATATAGATTAGAGTAATGATTGATGGCCCGTGCAAGTAGTTCATTCCTGTCTATTATGGGCACACCCGTATCAGATTTTAGTGGAGTTATTTTAGGTGATGTTTGTTCCCAGACCACTTTGATCTTTTCACACATTTCCTTTGTATTTCCCATGTCAGCAGCATTTTGGATTGCACAGCACATGTTTGTCCAGTATTAATTTTCACATCTCCTTGATTTCCTTTGCATCACTAAAGTGATACATTGAGTTTATTGCGCTGTATAATATTTTGTATATTAGGATACATTTGAGGCAGACTCTTTGGTTTGCATGATTGTTCTGTAATATTCTGATACATACGAGTGACTGTATTAAGCTTCGACACTAATAATGGGCTGAATACAGACAAGGTTATTATTTTCATGTATAATTGTTCTCATTGTCTGTTTTTAACACATTCCGGACCAATGACCGATATAACTGACTGTTATTTAAACTCTAGATAAATCGGATTTTGTTTTGTAGAGTCGTGATTCGGGTTTTGTGTTAACCAAACTACTTAAAAATTACAACCAGAACTAGAACAGCTTTCGTTCGTGACATTTGAGTCAAGCCACGCGTGTTATGGTAAGTGATATATTTGCATTTTGAAGTAGCTTAACTGTTTTGTTGATTCCTAAAAAATAATGGCAACGCCCACTGCTTCTACTAGACCAAAACGATTTAGTGCAGAACAAGCTATAGCTGTGTTTCAAAGCTTATTAGTTAGTGATTCTGATACAGAATTAGACGATTCAAAGGATAGCGATTACAGTGATTGTACTAGTAGTACTAGTAGACCTAGTGCTAAGAAATCAAAACGGTCTGGCTTAGGGTTAGTTGGTGGTTGATTCTAGTCAGGGACTATCAGTGCTCCTGAATCATCAAGCAGCAGCGATGAGACTGATTTAGAGGATATAACAGGTACGTCTGGTGATAATGCCTGGCAATTCTGCAAGGAGAAAGGCAAATTCCATACCACTGAGGACTACTAGGCCTGGTGATGGGTAGCGTGATGCCTAAAATAATGAAAGTTGTGAATTTTTAAATATTTTTTATTGATTTTGGTTATTGAGGAAAATTGTACATAATTTCACCATTTTTGGAGATAAATGCATCAAATAAACAGTATTTTGAGGGATTTTGGATACTATTCTGCAAAATTACCAGACATATTGAAATCAACAATTCAGGCCAATGAAATATGATGGTGAGTTACAATATTTAGACATAAATTATGTACCCTTTAAATTTTTTTTGTACATAATTATTTTTTCAAAAAATGAAATATCAGCAATTTACTGATATTTTCATTTTCTGAACCCATTTTTCTTGACAATGATATATAATGAGAACTATATTTGTCTATGCTATGGTGTGTAATAGTCAGTTGTAAAAGGGATGCAGTGAAATTTTGCTACAGCTGAAAATTAATTTGTTCCAAACCTAAAAAGAATCAAGTCCTGAAAGAGTTAAGCCATTATTGATATTCTTATACCATTTCATATTTCTTATGAACCAAATAACAAATGTATCAGCTTCTCCCTCAATCAAATGTTTTATTTATTCACTTTTCATTTGCAGCTACTTTGTAAATTGACATTATTGTTCATGAGGAGGGGGAGGGGAGCTATTTGACCATATAATATTTTATTAACTGGAATTGTTAATATGGTATGCTTACCTGCAACACAATGATTAAATGCTCAGTGAGACTACTAATAACTTCAGAGCTTGATGGTGCTATGCCCTCTGGCAGCTTTATTCCACTGAATAGTCCAATTCCAGCACTAGAATCATTGAGAATGAACTGATCTTTCTCAAGTTTCTCAATCTATGACAGAAAAAATTACGTCTGTTTTAAATTCTCAAAAATTGCTGTGAGATGTATTGTACATATTTTTAATTTATTAACCAATGTCAAACGAAGATGTTTTAACTATGAAATGTGCCACTATTTTTTACCTTTGTTTCCATTCACTTTGTTTCCTAAGGCAGAGGGTGTTGTACTGTATTTTGTACTTTACGGCCCAGTGCATATGACCGCAGTACCTATTTTTTAGCAGTTCACTTCACAATAGGGTATGGCCTTGCTGGTTCATGAATACAAACACATGCAAGTTTGGTTTGTGAGCTGTGACGCAAGCCACTATGCTACATCAGTCAGTTCAGTTGTCAATCTACATGTGTCATGGGGAACTTGAGTCATCATTCTTGGGCCAAGTGTGTTGTGTCAATCATTGTAAGCCTGTGTCACTAAAGAATTACTCTTACATCATCTATCCAGTTTCAATGAGGTCTCGCGATGCCCTGTAGCTGGAACCTCTTGTGTTATCAGCATGCAGTGGGGGGTTGATCAGGTCAACCAAATTTTATGTCTTGAAATATATTCAACACAAGGGGTAGTTCCTACTACACTTCTAATGTCTTAATTTCTGATTCTATATTCAACACAAGGGGTAGTTCCTACTACACTTCTAATGTCTTAATTTCTGATTCTATATTCAACACAAGGGGTAGTTCCTCCTACACTTCTAATGTCTTAATTTCTGATTCTATATTCAACACAAGGGGTAGTTCCTCCTACACTTCTAATGTCTTAATTTCTGATTCTATATTCAACACAAGGGGTAGTTCCTCCTACACTTCTAATGTCTTAATTTCTGATTCTATATTCAACACAAGGGGTAGTTCCTACTACACTTCTAATGTCTTAATTTCTGATTCTATATTCAACACAAGGGGTAGTTCCTACTACACTTCTAATGTCTTAATTTCTGATTCTATATTCAACACAAGGGGTAGTTCCTCCTACACTTCTAATGTCTTAATTTCTGATTCTATATTCAACACAAGGGGTAGTTCCTCCTACACTTCTAATGTCTTAATTTCTGATTCTATTTCTCCTGTTATGCATTCCCTATTTGAGGTTCACATACAGAAAAATAATGAAGACAAAAAGTATTGTATGTCGTCCCATGTACGTGTCTTGCAATAGTGGGAAGACAAACATGGCTTATCTGTGTTATGAGCTTCATTAGAGGGAAAATGGCTCTCACAATTTCAACAAAGGGAATAGGTCCCTAGAAAAGTAGCCAGACTAAGAGAGTGAAACCTTTCCTAAATTAAGGGGATTATATTAGAGTAAACAGTAAAACATACTGGGGCATCATGTATAGAACAGACTGGAGCATCATGTACAGAACATCATAAACAGATGGTCCAGAATAGACATAGAAGAACATCAATACTGTAACAAGTGAGAAAAAAAACTTGCAATTGGACTAATTTTCTATTCATAGAATCTAAAGTTACAAAATGATTACTCCAAAACAATGATAAATTGCCTACTTTATTTTCTGTTTGATTGATAAGTTGAAAGTAAAATAAATGAGTGAACTGTTGATACAAGTCAATGATTAGTACACAGACGAGTATAAGGTGGTCATACACAACACAGAGATAACAACTAAACTGTCAACGATACATGTTTCATGTAAACAATACAGTTTGTGCAATACATTTTGCCAAAATACAAATGACCATCAAGGTTTACATATTGAAATGGTACACAATAATGGATACTGGATGATTGGAGCTTCCTAACTTACAACATTTATGTTCATCTCACACTGTTTACAATTGCGAACCATCATTTGCACTTTCGAAATGCCCAGTTATCTTTATGAATGATATAAGCAATATCTACATAGATTTGCTGTGAAATATAAAACTTTAAATTGCAACATAACTATGTTTATCAGGAAAAAGTGCATCATAACTCTAAATTATTGGATATCATTCAAAGTCAAATTAACTCTAACAAACAGTATTCTACCCTTTCAAATGCCTTGTCTCTCTCCAATGTTGCTTTTGTAGCTTCAACCCTGATTTCCCTCAGTGCACTTCTCAATTCTTCATTCCTCCCTTTAAGCACATCAGCTTGCTCTTTTAGAAAGTATGTAGTATCATAGTTCCCAAGGACTTTCTTTGCTTCAATGGCCTTTGGAAATATAGCATAAATTAGTGCTTATAAAATTAATGAGGAAGATGTGATAAATGTCATTTAGTTCTGATAAAAATTCAATAATAATTCAAACCATTTTTATTGGAAAAATACAATTAAATGACAATGATTTCAAATAAATTGTAACCAAAAATTATGAAAGCACAGATAATACATTGAAACTAATCAAACATATTTTGACATAATTTTATATAAACTGATTAAAAAAAACTTGCAAATTAGTTTACTCTTCTACTCTGTAGTGTACAGATTTGTAAAAAGAATCCCAGACCATTCTATCTGCTGTCTTCCTCTTGGCCTTATCCCAGGCTAGTCACCAGTCTGTTTTAGACATTTTGTTGTTATCCAAGCAGATTTTGGATGATCCTAATATCTTGACTCTTTGCTTCCCCTGAACACCATTGGTAGATGATCTTCTTTCATTCTGGAGGCATGGCCAAACCAAGAAAGTTGAGATTACTCCACTTGAGTCTGCAAGGGCTGGGCTTCAAGATCTTGTTGTATTGCTTAATTGAGGATGATGTCTATTCATGTTTCTTGAACCACCTTTCTTAGATATCTCATATTATTTCCACAAAAGGAGGTGAAGTTTAAGAAGACAGATACAAAAGTGATGTTGTAGAGATTGCACTTCAGATTTGACAGAAAGACAGAAAGACTAACACATTGTACTTAATAGAGCATGCAGCAATAAATCTATAAGCGGTGTTCTTTGGGAAGCCTGACAATACTTAAGTGGGTTTGAAACATCGGTTAAGTTAAAGGTTTGCACTAAATTGCATTTGTACGACACTGATTGACTGACTCAAGTAAGTGTCTGTTGAACGCTGGTGTTGAACGTTGTTAGAAGAAGGGTGTGCAAAACCATATGTCAGAAAAAAAAAGTGTAAACAAGACACCCAAACAGGTTAAAGTGTTGAACGTTGTCAGAAAAAGGGTATGTAAAACCCTATGTCAGAAACAAAAGTACAGGCAGACTGGTCAAAATATCATACATTGTCAGAAGAAGGGTGTGTACAAACATATGTCAGAAAAATGTGTAAGCAAGACATCCAAACTTGTCGAAGTCTTGTACATTGTCAGAAGAAGGGTGTGTACAACCATATGTCAGAGTGTAGGCAAATACCAGGGGTCGCATCCCATGACACAAATTTGAGATCTTTATTCCACAACATGAAAACTGTAAAGATTGAAGCTGCCAGAACATCAAAGGTCAGACTCAAGAATTTAGATAGATATTAGATGGTATTGTTAGGGATATAAATAAGTAGAATTGACCATAGATAGAATCAGGTTTAGAGCACACGGAAAACATCCAGCTATATGCCAACGCCCTCTGATAAGAGAGTTTAGATAATGATAGTTGATGTGATCCTATCAAGTTATAGAAACAAACATTTGTATTTTATATTGTGAATAAATAGTCTTTCGTATTGAATATGCATTTATTTTATGTGAGAGGGGAAGTAATCAGGCCTAAGGGAGATAAGCCTGTCATATGTCGCAATAATAATTGGTCACAATGTCCAGGATAGCTAGTTGGGTTGAGTGGTTCCGGTACATCTAATGTCTGCTATTAATCAGAATCGCATTATCGACACAAAACCTTTATGGCTCTATAGCTTTTTTGGAATAATATAATACTTATATATACAAATATGTATGTACGCATGTTGCATATATAGATGTGGGTACGTGAGTTTATGCATGTACACATATATATATGTGTGTGTACATGTGTGTACATGTGTGTGGGTATATATGTATGTGCCTGTGTGTGTGTGTGAAAGATATATGTATGTGCAAAAATGAATAGGTATGTATCAGCAAGTACACATGTGCATTCATTTATATGTGCATTCATATATGCTTTCACAAATAAATGTATGTCACCTTTCACCTCACAAAGTGTAACTCCCACCATCTCATGTTTCATCTCATGGGAATTTTCACCTCACTTCACTTCACATCACACAAAATTTTGTTTTAAAATTGTGCAATAAAGAATTTTTCACCAAAAAAATAAAATAAAAATAAAGGTAAAACTGAATCCTCAGTTCAGCGTCTGCCTTGATTAGCATAGTGATACCATTTCAACTAGCAGGACTGTTAAGTCTTTGCTCTGCTAGCCATTCATTCTGATTTACATATTTGGGACATGGGTATTCATACATCAAAGGACCAGGCTTTAATTGTGTGATAACCGCAAAGGTTCTAAACTGATCAGCATTCAACACCTTGATTGCTGTTCTGAAACTTCTTGGTCCCGTAATTTGTAGACCAGAAATCTATTGGTGGGTTCTGCTGAACATTTTCTTCCTCCGAATGATAAATAAACTTGTTTGCCTTTTACAAATTTAAGTGGGCACCCTTTTTCCTTCCTCTTTAAAAAAAAATGTAGGTTATGTAGAACAGCTTCTAGTTTTCTTTGGCATTCTTTTCAGTCTTTCTCCTGAGTCCCCACAGGATTTTTGTTCTACTGTTAACACTGTTATCCTGGTTTGTTTGTTCTGAGTAGTACATATTCTTTGTATTTATGTTTTTCCTGCTGCATTCTTGACTTCCAAGTATTGTTTTCATGCCTTACTCTCTTTATTCTCATGAGGTAGTGGTCACTTCCCACTCACATCAGCGAATATCGTAATAGTGACACCCAGGATGCCACTTTGAAAGTAGTGCCGGCTAAGAAAATGGTCCAGAGAACTATAAAAGCCGATGGCAAAGTGATAGACATTACGTGATTTCAGAACAAGATACGTTAGAAAGAGACATACCTTACGAGAGACCTAAAGGGGTACCTTTCACGCATTTTCAGAATGACAATTGATTACAGAGTTGTTACATTGATTCAAGCGACCTCAGAGCGACGCATTGAACTACATGCAGCCCGAGCAATCCAGAGCTTGACACCTTTCACTCATTTTCAGAGCAACGTATTGAACAAGTTCAGTCCGAGTGATCCAGAGCTTGACAATTTGCACAAGATTTTCCAGTGCTCGACACCTTGATCGAGTTGGCCAGTGCGCAAGGGAGAGAGACGGCGTTACCGAGTCTTCACTTTGAACGTCGCATCGACTGAGCTCCAAGTTTGGTGAGGTATTCATAGTTTTCATTGTGATTGAAATTGCATCAGGTTGGGGTGTGACCAGCGTCAGCCACGTGGGCGATCTTTTGAGTTGTCGGCCATAGCTGCCCGCTGTGGGAGAGAACAGGCTTCCTGATAGCTAGAGTGACTGAGAGGGAATGTTGCCATCTGACACGTGTGTTTGATGCAATAGGTTATCATGTGGTCAGCCGGCCTTTTGGTTAACACACGCCAGTTCAAACCTGTGGCTGCCTTATCAAGCTGGTATTCACCGAAGATTTACAACAGTGGTCTAGTTTTTTCTACATCAACCACACAAATTGACAGGCATCGCTGAGGAACAGGATCAAGGGCCATCTACCTGGGTTGGGGTTTACAGCACGAATTACCCATCGGCGTCATTACGCCATAATTCGGACTTACGTGACGGCAGGTCAAGCACAGAAAAGTGGCTGTTGACAATAGTTTAGGTGTAGCGGTAGGGAGAGTGTTAGGTTAGATAATCATAAGAGAGGAGCGTGCAGGAAGTTGTGTGTGGTAGAAAAGTGCAAGTGTTGTAACGTAGGAATAAAGATTTTTGTTTTATTACTGTTTGGAAATAGTGTTCTTAAGTAATTTGATTGAGGTGTTAGTTGTGATAAATTTTCTTAGACTGTAAGGAGGATAGTCGAGGAGCGGCCGAAGAGAGCCGGAAGAGCAAGATCCCGTTCCGTCTGCTACAATATCTGCTGTCTCTATGTCTGTTGTCTCTATGTCTGTTGTCTCTATGTCTGTTGTCTCTATGTCTGTTGTCTCTATGTCTGTTGTTGTCTCTATGTCTGTTGTCTCTATGTCTGTTGTTGTCTCTATGTCTGTTGTCTCTATGTCTGGTGTCTCTATGTCTGTTGTCTCTATGTCTGGTGTCTCTATGTCTGTTGTCTCTATGTCTGGTGTCTCTGTGTCTGGTGTCTCTGTGTCTGGTGTCTCTATGTCTGTTGTCTCTACATCTGGTGTCGCTATGTCTGTTGTCTCTATGTCTGGTGTCTCTATGTCTGATCATGATAAGCCATCATTTTGTGTCATGCAAAAAAAAAATTGAGAGTCAGAAACAATGATTGTGTAACAGTCCCAGCCTGAGCATGAGCGATGTGGTCGGCGACTCTTAGAACAAAGGTACCTGAATGTGTGCCAAGGTCACTCTCTGTCTCGACACTACGCCAAGGTCAGTCACCGTCTCGACACTATGTCGACAAAGGAAAACAGGTATGAGGTAGGAGCTGACTACTCTGGCGTTCCGATTTGAGTGGTGGGGTTTAGTGACAGACAGAGGTCAGCAGGTCTTGCTGCGACATATTGAGTGACAGGAATTCAGAGTGATTTGTGCCAATAAGAACTAAATGGAGGTAGATCCAAACTAGAGGATGGCTGGGTTAGACATGCCACAGAGGACCATTGGGCAGCTCTGATACTACTTGAGACTATATAATACTAGACAAAGTTTAACTCAAGCAGGCTGGCCATGTAGAGAGAGAGAGACATAAGTTAGCTAGGGGTCTGTTTAGCTCGCTGACTTTATAGAAGAGCGATTGATAGGCTGTTTTACGAATGTTAAAGAGATAGAATGAATTTCAGGGTGACTCAACCAGCATACGCCTTTGAGTCTTGGCCAGTCACTCTATAAGGTGTGTGTTGGGCACCCTGTGTCTAGAAGCGATCTGAATGTGTGTTGTATGTGCAAGACACCTTGTGAACGATGCATGTTCTGAATGGTTACACCAGTGTACAGATCGCCTAAGGACGAGATCTGGATGTGTATGTGGTGTGTGAAGGACACCAAGGGAACGATGTATGTTCTGGAGTGTGTGTATATGAAGATCGATTGAGTGTTTGATCACATGTGAGTATACGTTGAATAGATTGAATGTATAATGTCAAGATCACCCGCCTGAGGGGATCTGAGTGGGAGTGAATGCACAGAATACAATCGTGAAGACGAGTTTTTGTGAGTGTAATGAGGGTGCAGATAAGGGGAGGGGAGTGTGCGGCTAGAACTGGGTTGGGGTAGTTCTGAGAAATATTCAATAGTTTATGCTTATAACCTCAGCATATTTATTAAATGATAGATAAATTTTGAGATATGACTATTTAGTTAAGATGTATTTCTTCTGTTGTTTGTAATCTCATTGCACTCACTTCAATGGTTTTGTTGATATTCCTGTAACAAATCTATTACCTGCTGTTTGTTATGTTATTTGCTGTGTGTGGTCGTGAATGATGTGGATACATGTGGTAACATTCTAGATAGAAAATCCCAGTGAAAACCTGGACTCTGCCCCAATTGCCTCGATTACTGGAATCACAGAAAAGCACCTCAGTGATGAGGCAATCTCCATTCTCATACAGTGAGAGTGATTGAGTGGACTAGGGGCTGTGAGCTTGTTTTATAATCCCAATGTATCAGGTTTAAATCCCATTGTGCTCAGTTTCACAAACTGGACATGTCATTGGTTTTTTTCATGGCATGACCACTTATTCCAGTTGACCTGATTAGGTCAGAGGAAAATTGTGGGGCCATAGCAAAACTATGGAGTCTGCTCTCTGTCATCGGAATGTTCACCAATGAAAAGAACTGAGCATATACATGGGACTGAGGGTGGTCCAGGTGCAATGAAGTCACTTCTATTAAGAACCATATTTCACACAATGAGAAATACAGCAATTTAACAAATATAATAATAATAACAATGTTAGCCTAGGCATCTAGGGCCTGTTGCGTCGATCAACCACTATCATGTCCAACTGCTAAGGCTTGTAGCCAAACCTCGTTCAATGCTAAAGGAGAGATTGCTATCTGTCGGAGCCATGTAGAACGGGGTCGGTGCCTCCAGCCAGCGGGTGGGAGACCGTTGTTACACTTAGCTGACTTGGACATTACCTCTTGAACTGGAACTTCTTGATCCAGTCAAACCACATGATCAAACACAGACAGGCGGCGGACCAAAGTGTCCAAGATGGAAGGAAGACTCATCTTTGCAGACACCTCGACATTACGGATGAGATCGAACCACCAGATACCAAGGATGCATCACTGATTGCGCATTGGAAAGGCATCGATTCTTGATATGTCCTGTTTAAAGTGTCCAAATATGGAACTAAAAAAAACACACCAAAATAAAACTCTATGAACAATACTTGTATTAAATAACTCACTGCCAACATTCTTTCGATTGCCGGGAACTGGAGAGAAGTGATCACAGAATCTGAAATTTCAGTGAAAAGAATATAATGGCTTCAATTTGTATTATAGGTACACAAAATACCAATAATTTTCAGGTCAAAATGCCTTAAACTAATCTTAAGAAAATGTTTAATTGGTGCACACATGTACACACACACACAACAGAAATATAAGGTACTCAAGCTTACCCTGCTGATTTAAAATGATTTATTATGGAGATAACAAATTTTAAAAAAAAATAAGTGTACTTTAAATCACATTTTTAATAGTGCACAAGGTTTACGAAACAATTTTTTTTAAAGCAGCTGTACTGTTGTGTTGCCTGTTGTCTCCTTTATGGAGATAGTGTGGACAATATAGTGTTCATGTTTCAAATCTTAAACAAATTCAAAAATTGGGTATTAACACTTTCAGGACAGATGACCGATATAACGGACTCTTATTTAAACCCTAAGGACCCTTATCCGATAAATCGGTTTTTGTTTTGTAGAGTCGTGATTCGGGTTTTGTGTTAACCAGACTACTTAAAAATTACAACCAGAACTAGAACAGCTTCCGTTCGTAAAATTTGACTTGAGCCACACGTGTTTTGGTACTGAATAAGTGATATATTTGCGTTTTGAAGTAGCTAAACTGTTTTGTTGATTCCTACAAAATAATGGCCACGCCCACTGCTTTTACTTCAGGTACTAGACCAAAATGATACAGTGCAGAACAAGATAGAGTTGTGTTTGAAAGCTTATTAGTTAGTGATTCTGATACAGAACTTAACGATTCAGAGGATAGCGATTACAGTGATAGTACTAGTAGGCCTAGAAGTGCTAAGAAATAAAAATGGTCTGGCTTAGAGTTAGTTGGTGGTTGCTTCCAGTCAGGGACTATCAGTGCTCCTGAATCATCAAGCAGCAGCGATGAGACTGATTCAGAGGATATTACAGGTACGTCTAGAGTTGATGGTGATAATGGCAATTCTGCAAGGAGAAAGACAAATTCCACACCAAAGTGGACTACTAGGCCTGGTGATGGATGGCGTGATGCCTTAGATAGAGAGGCCATTGGAGCATCTAACTTCAGACAAATAAATTCTGGCAGCAGACTAAATCTTGCTGAAAATTGCTCACCTCTTAAATATTTTCTCTCCTTGCTGAAAGAACCAATTGTTGACAAGCTTATAAGAAATGTCAATGAGTATGCCCAGCAGAAACTTGACATTAATACACCAGCACGAAAACATTTAACGTTCAGCAAATGGACACCACTTGATAGGATTGTTTTTTTTACAGTTTCTGGCCATCCTGATTGCTATGGACTGATACAGCTTACAACCTGGAATGGACCCAAATTCTTCCCATGCTGTTAAAGTTTTTGACACACTACTGGAAGGCATCACCATTTGTTTGCTGACAGGTACTATTCTTCCCTGCCTCTTGTTCAGTTTTTGCGACAGAGAAACCACCACTACACTGGAACTCTGAATGTAAACAGATGAGGTTTTCCATCAGAAATAAAGAACAAGAAGATATCCCTGAATCAAGCAAAGTGGTTTATCAACGATGAGGAAAAGGTTATGTGTGTCAGCTGGAGAGATAAGAAATCTAAGAAGCCTTGCCAGTTGGTGACAACATGTGGAAGTGCCACATATGAGCAAAGGATGGAGGGTAGGAAACAATCACACATTCACAGCTACAACCTTTAAATGAATGTATGTGACAGAGTGAACCAGATGATATCATATTAATGAAACCACACAAGAAAAACAGTCAAGGTGTGGAAGAAAGTGTTTATGTGGGTGATGGAAATTACTCAACTCAATGCCTACATTTTGTACACCCTGAGCCGCCCTCACACCGAGAAGCCTTTGCCCTTTGCGGACTTCAAGGATATCCTGATAGGGGAACTCTGTCAGTTAGTCGAAGCAGAGACACCTAGCAGCCTTCAGGCTGTTCTATTATCTAAGCCAGGGAGAAAACCAATGAACATGGAGCATGAGAGATACCAGGATGCAGCCCATCTCATTGGCTATGATGGAAAAGACTCACTGTGCGTACATTGTGCTGCTCAGAAAAAAAAGAAAGCGAACCAGTTATTACTGCACAGGTTGTTCGCACAAGCCGCATCTGTGTGCTAAATCATGTTTTAGAGAATACCACACAATATAAGCACAGCTGCGTTGAACAAAACCAAAAACTTATATGGAAAAAATAAGGGAAGTTGTGAATTTTAAAATATTTTTTATTGATTTTGGTCATTGAGGAAAAATGTACCTAATTTCAACATTTTTGGAGATGAATGCATAAAATAAACAGTATTTTGAGGGATACTTTTCTACAAAATTACTAGCGAAATTGAAATCAACAATTCAGACCATTGAAAAATGATGGTGAGTTACAATATTTTGACTTATAAATTATCTACCTCTTTAATTATTTTTTTTGTTCAACATATTTATTCTTTCAAATAATGAAATCAGGGGACGGCGTGGCCTAGTGGTTAAGTGACACGGCTCACAACCCAAAGGTGCTGGGTTCGATCCCCATCACAGCACCGGCCGTTACCCCGGGGAAGCAAACCCTTAGAAAATGTAGGAGGAAGCAGACCCTTACATAAAATGCATGCTGAAGTCAGATGCACTGGGCCTACAGGCGCAAAATAAAAACCACAGTGCAACGCACACCGCCTTGGGGATTAAAGGAATTAGGCGAACGCAAAAAAAATAAAAAAATAATGAAATATCATAAATTTACTGATATTTTCATTTTCTATACCCATTTTTCTTTACAATGATATATAATGAGTACTATATTTGTTTATGCTATGGTGTGTAATAGTTGTAAATGGGATGCAGTGAAATTTTTCTACAGCTGAAAATTAATTTGGTCCAAACCTAAAAAGAATCACGTCCTGAAAGAGTTAATGAAGAATTGATCACCCAAAAAGTAGCTGCTGTTAGGTAACTTTGCAAGGCTACAAATTGATTTTGTCTTAACAACAGAGAAATAGGCTATAAGAAAACAATAGTATATGCCTCAACTATACCAGGGAGCCGAGTAGCGCAGTGGTTAGCGAGCTGGCTTCGCATCTGAGTGGCCCTGGGTTCATTTACCAGTTGAGGCGGTAATGTTTTTTCCATACCGTAATGGCTCCCGGGTCGACCCAGCCTTAAATGGGTACTTCGCAGTTTGGGAAGTAAAATAGATGAGGGAGAGGAGATGGCTACCGCCCTCATATAGCTGAGCCTTTGAAATGTGAGATCGCTAACATCTCACATCCCTATGGCAGTAATGCTATGGGTTACTCTTACAACCATACCAGTATCAACTTATGAGACTTAGGTAATCCCGACAACACACAAAAGTCAACCCCAAACTCAAGAAATGATACACCCTAGAAAGGTAGTACATTTAACAGAAGCTCCACAACTAGATGTTACAACACGACCTTGAAATCTGACCACTACAAATATTAAGTGGAGCACCGTCATTTGTGATTGAAGAACATCAGACAATCTCTGAAAGGCTACAATCTCTGAAGGGCTACAATCCCTGAAGGGCTACAATCTTTGAAGGGCTACAATCTCTGAAGGGCTACAATCTCTGAAAGGCTACAATCTCTGAAGGGCTACAATCTCTGAAGGGCTGCAATCTCTGAAGGGCTACAATCTCTGAAGGGCTACAATATCTGAAAGGCTACAATCTCTGAAGGGCTACAATCTCTGAAGGGCTGACAACTAGAATCAGGAAGACAACTTATAGATGGGTTAGTGTTGCTGGGACTAAATTCTTTTAAAAAGTGTACTAGACTTATCACCATGCAGAATTCTAAATAAGAATATACTCAACAAAGAAAATTAGCACATAGATAAGGTTATTTGTGTTTCAGAATATATAAAGTTCACAGCAGCAAAAGTTTCACAGCTGAAATAAAACTAAGCTTTTATTTATGCTTATTTCCAGCTTATAAATAAATAACCATCTCATGATTTTTTTTTTTTGCATTCGCCTAATTTTCTCTAATCCCCAAGGCAGTGTGCGTTGCACTGTGGTTTTTATTTTGCGCCTGTCGGCCCAGTGCATCCAACTTCAGCATGCATTTTATGTAAGGGTCTGCTTCCTCCTGCATTTTCTAGGGGTTTGCTTCCCCGGGGTAACGGCCGGTGCTGTGATGGGGATCGAACCCAGCACCTTTGGGTTGTCAGCCGTGCCACTTAACCACTAGGGCACGCCGTTCCCTGTCTCATGATCTAACTACTAATTGTTTCTTATCGAGGATTTATTAGCATGTATCTTAACCCCCACACTAACTGTTTTCCAGGTCTTATCCTTCGTTCAATGTATTATGACACCTATGACTTCTGAACTCACGTTTTACCTATCTGGTAACAAACTGTTTTCTACTAGCTAATGGGTAATCTTCTGTCTCAATGTCAGTGGTCATTTTTGCTTTAGCTACACTCAGCTTCTGAATACAAAATACTTCTTCTTCTATGTTCATTCTCAATCTCCTGCTACCAAGTCCTGAAAAGTAGCAGGATGTAGTCCGGAGAACGAAATGCGTTGTGTCGCTAGTTTACAGCTTGACTGCAATATTTACACCTTTCGTTCCGACACATCTGTCTTCTGCAGTGCACAAATTGCTTCAAATTCACTTCATTGCCTCATTGAGGGATCTTCAAGGGTATATTTCAGAAATTTGTCACTCTCTGTTTCTCATCTATCAATTCTGCAACCACTTCAGTAACTTTGCTGCTAAATAATGGAATCAACATATAACACTATGTAAGTGTGTGAAGACTTCTCTTTCTATTTTGCCTTAATTCTGCAATTGTTTCAATAACTCTGGTTCTAAGTCATGGTTTCTTTCTCTGTCCAATGTGGCCTGTTTGGTTGTCTTGCGACTTACTGTCTGCACTTTTGTCAGCCACCGAACTCTGTTTCTCCAAGCCCAAGTCTTTCTCTCAAAAATGTTTCCTGTGCTTTTTTGGTTCCGTTTTGTTTTTGATTTTTGTACCCTCTTTTAGGTACACTTCTTAATTTAGCAACTGCCTCTCCAATCTCCTTACTGGGTTGCTTATACATCCCTTCCATAAGCTTTCATAACAGCTTTATATCTCAACATCTTATTAGGGTTCCACATTTTAGTTGATTTTGCAAGCTGCTATTGGTGTTGACATCATTACCTCACTAATGAATTGTACAGCACTGTTCTGCAATCTGTCCAGGGATTCAAAGCTAGACTTAGAACAAGCTGTTATGAGAGTGCTGTTAAATGCTTTTGCTGAGCGAAATAACCAGGTTACAAGATATGAGCAAGGAGAAAGCAACAGTCATGGACACAATAAATGTAGAAATCATAGAGGTTCTACAAAATAAAATCCCTGATCTACAATACAGGATATATACCAAGTGATCTGATTACATCTGTCTTTATATCCCTTCCTAAGAAACCTTGTGCAACCAAATGTTCAGATTTTAAAACAATCTACCTAGTGAGTCACACCATTAAGATACTGCTAAGGAAGAATTAGGCACAGAGTATTCAATGGAGTTCCAGGAGAACAACTTATATTTCAATAGAATTGCGGAGCAAGAAAAGCAATTTTCTGCATAAGGACACTATCAGAAAAACATATAGAAGTACAAAAAACGCATTTGTATGAGCTTTATAGACTACAAAATAGGCCTTTGACACAATCCAGCATGAGAAACTAGTTACATATCTGCAAAGCATAGGACATAGGTTTAGAAAAGGCACAAGAATAATCAGTAACCTTTACTGGTAAACTGCCACTGCAAGATCTGGCAGGATTTATTAAACATTTATAGATTTAACAAGTAGAGTGTATGTTTGAACAGATTTTTCAACAGATGCAGAAAATGCTAGGACTTATTATTGGTGGAATTATCCTCATCATTTGGCTGTTCAGTCCGGAGACTGGTTGTAAGGTTGTTTGGCTTGGCTTCGTTCGTTCTCAATATCCCGCTACCAAACCCTGAAAGGGCTTAAGTAGCAGAGTATAGTCCAGAGAACTAAATGCGTTGTGTCGTAGTTTACTGCTTGACTGTGATATTTGCACATTTCGGTCCAACACATCCGACTTCAGCAAGCATTTTTTTAGTACCGGGTTAACATTCCCTCTTCGATCCCTTCTACTTAGCCAGTCTGCTCTGTTGCAGCCTGTTATGCAGGAACACCTCGTGGAGGTGTAGAAGGGTCTTGGCAGCTCTGGTTCGCTGGCACTGATGCTAGCAGTCAGCTATGGACCGCTGCAGCTAATGCGCTGCTCAGCATCTTGATCCCGTAAGGTTGTTTGAGTATCTTTCCAATTGACCCTATCCTCTGCAGCTCTCTTCATTTTAGCAAACCTTCGTACTTTAATGTCTCTGCATACCTGTGATGTAAAATTGAATCTTGGACGTCCAGGTCCTCTCTTCCCTTGAGTCTCTCCCTCTAGTATCTTCTGCAGAAGACTTTCATGTCTCATATTGTGACCCCATCAACTAAACCAATGTTTTTTTATCATATGCAATATTTGTCTTTTGGTGGAATAACAATAAATAATTTCAGATTTGTGGATAAAATAGCTCTGCTAGATGAAAGCAAACACAAACAAGAACTACAAGAATTTGTGACTCAAATAAAGAATAAATGTCAAGTTTATGGATTAGAAGAAAATAACAGTAAGAAAATAAAAACTATGATAATTAGCAAAGTAGACTTGAAATCTACTCTATAGATAAGAATAGATGATCAAACAATGGAACAGGTAAAGAGCAAGCTACTCCTATCTTGGAGATATAATAACCAAACTTGGAAGATGCTGGGCATTGGAGACAGGATCTTATCCAAATAGCTCTGGATGCCGACCATATTATCACTTCTCATGTCATCAAAATAGTTGAACAGTGGATCCCTGGACACTCAAACACACATGACATTACAAAACATATAGACTAGCAAAGAATGAATCAAGACAAGACCAGCCACACACACAGCAACAACTTTACAAACAGTCCAATAACTCATAAAAACAGTAAACAAGGAAACTCATCTTAACAGATGGGTATGGGAAATATGGATGGAGGTCTACCGGCATATGGCAAGCCTTAATTCAAATGGCAGCATCAATCAACTCACAAGGAAGGATCATAGCATTATTATCCAGCTGAGAACCCAACACATGCCACTTAACAAGCACCTGAAGAGAATCCAACTACAATACAGAGTGCTAGCTGTGTCAACATTTCTTAGAGTGACCGCCACTCAACGATGTTAGGAAAATGTTTCTTTTTCCAAGGCCAGATAAATGGAACATTTTGTATGGTACTAAACAACTAATAAAGCATGTGCAGATACAATTATATGGCATTGGGCAAAAGGGAGAGAACATTAATGCTGCTGGATCTGCAACAACAAGGAAGATGTGAAATAAAAATCAAGAAGAGAATAGGGATGAAGGGAAAGGTGCTTTCACCAATATAAGTCAGATATAGGGATGAAGGGAAAGGTGCTTTCACCAATATAAGTCAGATATAGGGATGAAGGGAAAGGTGTTTTCACCAATATAAGTCAGATATAGGGATGAAGGGAAAGGTGCTTTCACCAATATAAGTCAGATATAGGGATGAAGGGAAAGGTGCTTTCACCAATATAAGTCAGATATAGGGATGAAGGGAAAGGTGTTTTCACCAATATAAGTCAGATATAGGGATGAAGGGAAAGTTGGAAAAGGAAGTGGATAAATGTCCAGGTTAAGATAGCATTCATCAAAAATTGCTGTTTGAAATGAGACCTGTTAGCTAAACCATTGGCTATATTATGTTCAAATCACTTGCAAAGGGAATTCTTCCAGAGGATTGAAAAGTTGCAGTAGCGAAAAAAAGGGGGGAAAAATCAGATCCGAATTATAGACCGGTGAGTTTAACGAGCATAGTCTGTAAAATGTTAGCCAATAATCACAGAAAACATTGTAATGCATTTATAAAAGTTTAATCTAATCAGAAATAGTCAGCACGTGTTTACTAGAAGGAGATCGTGCTTAATAAATCTATTAGAATTCATGGAGGAGGTTACTAAAATGATAAATAAAGGGGATCCTGTGAATGTTATTTATCTAGATTTTGCAGAGTACCTCATCAATGATTTACTTGTTTAGACAGTTAAATCACATGGAATAGGTTGCAAAGTTGTCAAACAGATTACAGGTTAATGGTAAGAAGGCAGAGAGTGGGCGTAAATAAGGAGCAGTCTGAGTGGTATGAGGTAAAGAGTGGAGTGCCAAAGTGATTGGGACCAATTTTGTTCTTGATATATATAAACGATTTGGACATTGATATGAGATCCATGATTGCAACATTCATGAATGACATAAAACTATGACGAAATGTCTCATCTAAAACATGAAAAGATCCAATTTGGAACAAAATTATGGGAAAGAACAATTTTTGAAAGATAACAAAGGAAAAGGACCTCAGGGTTATAATAGATCATACAGGAAATGTGAGAGAGCAAGTTAAGGTAGCAGTGAAAAAGGCAAATGTAATGTTAGGTATGATAAAAAGAAATATTAAACATAGGAGCAAGGAAGTGATAGTCAAACTGTATAAAGCTTTAGTTAGACCTAGATTGGAGTACTGTGTACAGGTGTGGAGTCCTTATCATAGAGGGGACATAAACATGCTAGAAAGAATACAAAAAAGAGCGACAAAGCTGACAGTGGAATTCCAGTTATGAAATTATGGCAGAGCACCAACAAAATGATAAAAGTAAAAGTCTTGAGAGGCTGTGTTTTTCCTGTGGCAGGTTATGGCTGCGAATCATGGACGATTACCAAAACTTCCAGACAAAGAATTGAATCCTTCGAGTCAAAATGTTACAGAAAGATCCTCAGAATACCCTGGACAGAGAAAAAGACAAATGTAGAATTTCGGCAAGAGTTGAGCATAGAGGAGAACTGGTTTATCAATTCCATTATGACCAGAAAATGCAAATTCTTTGGTCCCATCAAGAGGTACAACTGTCTCGAGAGAACGGTGATGGAAAGTATGTTGCCAGGCAAAAGGGGTAGGGGTAGGAAGGGGTAGACCAAGAAGACGATGGCACCAAGATATCCAAGAATGCCTGAGTATGACTGTGGCAGAGTCTGGAGTTTTGGCAAAGGGAACGAGTTTCTTTCAGACAAACTGTGATGGAAGCGACGTTCTATAAAGGACATGCTACATGATGATGATCTCTGGGTAGTGAGATCAGACACCTGTGTGCAGTGAACACGTTAAATATCCCTTGGCAGTTGGAAATCGAAAAGGCTGCTGGTTGGGCAAAATTCAAGTTAAAAAACTGCTCAAATTATTAAAAGAATTCTCATCCCACAGAGAATATATCGCAAAAAGGGGACTGTGTGGCCATAACATCAGAATTTGCTTATATGGTTAGTGGAGCGGCATAAATGGTGCCTGACAGGCTGCGGGTATACCTTGCTCTAATTTACGCTTCCACCACCACCAGTCCCAACAATAGGCAATCATAAATTCCAGGAGCTACCAACCTAACAGTTGGTACCAGATACCGGAACAGCAGATTTTCACCTGCCAAAAAATATGAAACAAAGGAGGTCACACCTCCCAATAACATCTAACGACACAAGTGGACTGAAGATAGGTAGATGAGTAATAAAAAGCATACACACAAAAAGAGTCTCCTAACTGCTACAAATCTTAACAAAGTAAGCTGTGTCAAAATTGAATTTTAAAAGTCATAGACAGATACATCCTGAACAGACATTTTGAATAGATGGACTCAGTATTGCTTGGAAATGTATAATAATAAACATTTGTATCACCAGACATCAGAGAATGATCATCAACCCTTTAAAAAAATGAAGTTGAAAAGGCACCTAGAAATGGAAAAGCTGTGGGAATCGACAACAGAGTCAATTAAATATGGTTTTTTCCCTTTAATAGATATGCTAACTATCTCGTCTAATAAAATCTAGTAGACAGGCAAATGACTATTTATATCAGGGGTTACATTTAGAACTACATTCGCTCAGGGCAATGTAGTCACCTATAACAATTCTTTTGCTATATAGCAAATCAATTATTTATATAGCTTCCCTTGTCTGCTAGAATGACACAAGTTTGTCTCACATTTGTAGTCTGAACTATCTCTTTTGTTTCTTGTGTCAAAAAGATGTCAACATCTCAAACAATAATAGAATAGTGTAAGCTGTTTTGTAATTTGATAACTAGAATGGTCATTCCTGACAACAAATATATGTTTAGTTCAATGCTCATTAAAACTTCTTTTTGAAAATGCCTGGATTCTACAGTTGTTAGCTACAAGATCACAGCAGTTGCCAACTCCATTTCGAAGTTCAACTGCAACGGATCTCCAATGCCCATGCCTTCTATCTCTGCAATGACGATACAATCTAACAAACTTTTCCTGCCCATCTCTGGACTGCAACGGATCTCCAATGCCTTCTATCACCTTACAGAGGTGTCTTCGTCTTATACACTTTTCTTTCACTTTTAATTCTGTGATATTTCAGTGAGGCATAACCTCTTTACAAGGCCAAAATATTGTAAATGTCTCACTCTGATTTAGTTCAATAATTCTCTTTTCATCCCTATCTTTTTAGGTCCTCTGTATTTGTTTTCTTCTCCTTTCATGAGATGCAATCATTCTATTATATATCCACTTCTGTGCAGACAATCCCAGTACCCAAAAAAAAGTTTGTTAAAATCGGTTGTGTCAGACCGAATAGCGCCTTGCTGTAAACTATGACACGTACTTTCCAGAACAAATGCTGAAGAAGAATAATAATATCCACTTCTACAGTTGGAAGAGAGAAGAGAAATAAAGACAGATGTACTAATTATCAAATAAACTCTCTAACATTCACTTCAAACAACAATACACAATATCTCAATATAATAGTGGCTAAATTATTTGCAAAACCCTATAACATCCATTTTTTTCATACATTCATCATCATCAACAGTCCCAAAACCTAAAAGGTCATTTGGGCATCAATACTGGAAATTGTTGGACCAGTTTCTGCCACTCCACTCGGTTTTGTGCCAGGATATTTGTTCTAGCTATGGAATTCTTGTCCACTCTCTGATGTTGTCCTCCGAACCCTTTTTTCTGCTTCCCTATCTTTCTCTTCTTAAGCACAGTACCTTACAGAACCGTCTTGGTCAACCCAGACGATCTTGAAACATGCCCATACCATGTGAGATTAAATACTTTCACCATAGTCAATAGGTCTTTATATTGGCCGACCTCTCTACTAACAGTGTTTCGAACTGCCTTATTTGTGACGTGGTCTAGATACGAAATGCCGAGGATTCGACGCAGACATCTCATCTTCTTTGCACAAATTCTTCACTCTAGAGTCCAAGTTTTGCACGCGTAAAGGCACACGAAAGTGACAAGTGCATACATTAAACTCAATTTGGATTACAGGTTGATGTTTTTGTTCCTCCATAGCAGCTTTAGTTTGGTCAGAGCAGGCATGGTCATTGCTGTTATTGCCTGAATCTCAGTTCTGAAAAATTCCACATCCATCAGTGCTTGCTTCCAGGTATTTAAACTGTTTAAAACAATTTGTAATGGGACTTGTTAGGCTGTTTAAAACAATTTGTAATGGGACTTGTTAGGCCCTCTGGGAAGTTGACAATGATTTTACTCTTCTCTGCACTAATTTCCATTCCAAACTTTTGAGCAGCATTGTCAAGGTTTGAGATTAAACTTGCAAGTTCTAGCTCCATTCCAGCCAGCCTGGTAATGTCCAGGTTTGAGATTAAACTTGCAAGTTCTAGCTCCGTTCCAGCCAGCCTGGTAATGTTATCAGCAAACCGTAGATGGTAAGTGTACGACCACCTATGCTGACTGTACCCATGTAAATGCATTTTATTGAAAAAATATATATAAAAGGTAATGAGTAATATGTACAAATTAAGCATAAGTTACCTTGTTTTTCAGTGGAGTTGATTTTCTGCAAGGCTTGCATCACTTCCTTGAAGCCAGCTTCCATGCTTTCATTGTCCTTAGCAAGTTGCTGATTCTGTGTTTTCAACTCAAGTGTTTCTTTTTCTAACTTATGCAGCTCTAAAACATTTTCCTTAAAGTCTTTGTCCAATTCCTTGCCCTGTTTCACAAAATAAAACAAACACTATAAATGCTTTTGTTTGCATATAAATCTACACAGGAATTGATATTATTTGTTTCTACATTTTGTACATAATTTTCTGTAATAGAAAAAAACTGAAACAGAAAAAAAGGATGCTAGGCCATGCGCCAGTATTAGGTTTCAGCTACTGAATTATCTGCAAAACAAGCACAGAGCACTGACCTTTGAGGACTATGATTTATGCTGCTTAACAGTCTTGCTGTTCATGTAATCATAAGGGAGGTCAATACATTCAAGCAAAATAGAACATTTGTTAAGCCTAAACTTTTGTTTGTGGTCAGTTAGTCATGAAGATTGTTTATCTGAATTCAGTGTAGAGTGACCATAGGAACAAACACTAGAACATCATAATTTCTCAAGTCAGTGGACTGTATATGAATTCAGTGTAGAGTGACCATAGGAACAAACACTAGAACATCATAATTGCTCAAGTCAGTGGACTGTATCTGAATTCAGTGTAGAGTGACCATAGGAACAAACACTAAAACATCATAATTGCTCAAGTCAATGGACTGTATCTGAATTCCTGTGTAGAGTGACCATAGTAACAAACACTAGAACATCATAATTGCTCTAGTCAGTGGACCATATCTGAATTCCCGTGTAGAGTGACCATAGTAACATATACTAGAACATCATAATTGCTCTAGTCAGTGGACCATATCTGAATTCCCGTGTAGAGTGACCATAGTAACATATACTAGAACATCATAATTGCTCTACTCAGTGGACCATATCTGAATTCCCGTGTAGAGTGACCATAGGAACGAACACTAGAACATCATAATTGCTCTAGTCAGTGGACCATATCTGAATTCAGTGTAGAGTGACCATAGAAACAAACACTAGAACATCATAATGGCTCAAGTCAGTGGACCATATCTGAATTCAGTGTAGGGCATGCAGTTTTTTATCATGATGTGATAGCTTCTCCCAGTAAACCCATCTGGAAATAGATACCAGACAAAGTCAAAGGAAAATTTTGACCCTGTGGAGTTTGTGCTGCCGGCAACACTTTCGACAATGAAAGGACTGAACTCTTATTGGGGTGTCTAGAAGTTAGTTATATGAGAAATTTTCAAAATTTTTTAATGTTTATGGTCACTTGACCAATCATTCTCTCTGCTTGTGCCCTCCATGACATCCCTCGTCTGACTTTTTTTAATGCTTGATATCTGCAACGTTTGTGTGCAGTGGGTATCTCTTATCTGCGGCTACTCGCATGTAGGATTTGGCATGGGCAGTGTCTAGACTTTACAGAAGGAAGTCCAAGAATGTTTCTTATCTTCATGATGGGGGTATCCCTGGTGCATGCAAGGATAGTCCCATTTCCTCATTTTGGATGCATTCCCACGTTTCATACTGTGGCCTTGACAACGTGGGGATGCCCAGTCCATAATCGACAGAATGAATTGATTGTTTAGGGTGAAAATCAGCGGCTGTTTTCACTTATAACATTGTGTACCTCTGCTAACCTTCTACCTTTCATTTCAGTATTATTTTCAGTAAGGTGTCATGATTTCCAGGAGATGCGCTCCAGTCTTCTATTTATTCACATTTCAAAGGGATCTTCTCTTCTCCAATAGTTTGTTCATTGTTCGCATTTTTATGTCATAAAAACAAGTAAACATAACACCTGATCATTCTCATTTTTAATTTGTGTGTGACTTGCTTCGATGGCAACATAACTTTTTTTTGGTGAAAACATATTTGGCCATCCCCAATTCTATTCCTGATTTCCCTTTCATATCGCCCATTTACTTTTATTCTATATCCAGGATAAGAGAAGCTCTTGACCTGTTCCAGTATTTGAACGTCTATTTTTATCTGTAAAGTAGATGTAGTGTTTGAATGTCTCCTCCCGCCTTAAGGATGTCTATGGCAATTCCGTCTACTCCCAGGGCTGCGCCTGACTTTACCTGTTAGATCGCATGGGTGACCTCATCAAGTTCAATCAATTGAACAGGTTTTAACTCGGTTGTCGCCAGTACCTTTTGGACCATCTCCTTCGATGAGAAAAGGTTAGTACAGTACTGTTGGCATGCTGTCACTATGACCCATCTGTCTGTTGAGATGGTGTTATCAGCCAATTTCAGTGTTTGAAGAATGATTTTCTTCGGCACCATGCTCTTATGACATCTTACTATACCATGCCTGTTTTCAGCTGCCTTGACCAGTCTTCGTGTTTGATGCTGCTCTTTGTCAGCTTTGAGCAGATGACGTATTCTTTTATTCAGTTTGCATAATGCGATCTTGTTGTGTGCCATTGACTTTAAGCCTTCTCCGCATCTCGAGAAAACATCTAGTTTGTTGTCCAATTCGGGAGCATCTTTTAGTAGGGATAGGAAGAGTCGCAGCAGTGATGCATTTCTTTATTCTAGTCACCAGCTAATCAAAAAGACATATAACTTTCTAATTTATTTAATAAGTGCTTCACAGAGGAGCGAATTCCAGATCAATGGAAAACCTAAAAAACTATACTCATCCACAAGAACGCAGACACAAGACTCCTGGAGAACTATCACAGATGATATGCAAAATATTCTCCAAAGTCCTTGTCAACAGGATCGACCAAGAACTGGACCTCCAACAACCCAGTGAGCAGGCTAGATTCAGAAGGAGGATTCTCAACTACTGACCACCTATACACAATCCACCAGCTGCTGGAGAAAGCATGTGAACTACGTCTGCCCATATGTCTAGACTATAAAAACGATTCTTTTTTAAAATCTGCGTTTGCCTTATTTCTCTAATCTCCCAAGGCGGTGTGCGTTGCACTGTGGTTTTTATTTTGCGTCTTTTTTTGCATTCTTATTCTGCGGTCATACCAGCCATGATCTACGGATGTGAAGTTTGAAATCTACGCAACGTGGATGTAGAAAAACTACGAGTTACCCAGCGAGCGGTGGGAAGACACGTCCTTGGGATCTCGATCAGAGATTGAATCCACAAAACTGAAATAAAATAATGCATTCCATTTCTAGACGTCGTGGAGGCTGTGTTGTCTCACAAATATCACTGGTCTGGCCACGTGGTGCGCATGCCAGATAACAGACAGACACTCAGAACGATGTTTTGGTGGCCATATTATTATACACGACCATGTGACTGCTCACCCATACGATGACGAGATGATCTACTGAGAGACCTAGGTCCGAAATGGTACGACACGGCGAAAGATCAGACTGCATACAGGACGTTGCTGGCTACCTCACATACGACACAACTGTCGGACTGAAGTCGAGGATATTGTATTGTGTATAAGTAGATGTTAAGTTTACTTCGATAATTATCATAGTTTTGTTTTTTTAGTACTAATCCATACATCTGACTGTTGCTCTTCACTTTAATAACTGATTCCTATAGGTATTGTTTGCTTTCAGCTAGCTTGAACTGTACCATCTGCATATCTGAGACTATGTATTGGCATTTTGCTCCTGGTACAAGTTACTGAGTAGTCTTGCATCTTTTCCATCCATACCTATGCTTTCCAGACATGTAATTATTTTTTCATGTTGGACTATGTTAAAGCTCTTTTTGTAGTCTATAAAGCACACATAAATGTTTTTTTGCACTTCTATATATTTTTCTGCTAGTGTCCTTATACAAAATATTGCTTCCCGCTATTCTGTCTAAATTCAAAATATCATCTACTCTACACTTAATTCAATCCTGCATAACTTTAAGCAGTTTCTTAATGGTATGGCTCATCGGGCTAATAGTTCTAAAATCTGAAAATTCAGTTGCACAAGGTTTCTTGAATAGTATTATAAAACTGCGCCCTTTCCCTATTTGCCAATTACTTGTCAGGTACTGATGGTCACGTGAAAAATAGATTACACTGTGTTTTGTCAAAGTACAGCAATCCTTTATTTTATCCTGTTTTCCCCTACTATGACGTTGATATCAGGTTTGGCTTTATTACTCTACTTCTTATACCTTTACCCAAGGTGTTTTTGCAGCTTTTAATATATATATTTCTCTATTGACTTACAAAAAAATGTTTCAATTGACAATTTTTTCAAGACTTTGTTCTTGACCATGTACAATCTAGTCATTTCCTCTGCCCTTGATGCTGTCAAAAGCTATCGCAGCATGCACGAGCTGGACATCGAACCATCTAGAGAAAATCTGAAGAAAGCTATTGATAGCTTGGCCTCGGGCAAAAAACCAGGCAGTGACAGGATCCCACCTGATTTGATCAAGCTGATGTTATGCCAATGCTGGAAAGAGGCCAATATACTTCAAGATATGAGAGATGCAGATTGAAACAATATATAAAAACAGAGGTGATAAAAGTGACTATAATAACTATCAGGTGTCTCTCACAGCTGTTTAAGGGCTCACAAAATCTTCTATCTTAGTTCGCTGGTTGCAAAGAATGTCTACAGTGTCCTGGGGTCATCTGCAGGTCAATGTTGAAAGGCCTATTTTTCATTGTTACCGATCGATTTTCGTTGGTAAAAACATGCCTGAATAAGCTACTTTACGGTCATTGTTACGGTCACATTTACTGGAAGCGGTTGAAATGTATGGTATAACAGGAAAGTGCCATTGTTCCTGTGCACTACTGTGAACGTTTGAAAGTTCTACTTTGATTAGTTTGTGTGTTATGGTCATTTAAGTAAACCAATACTTATAAGAGACAATATTGCCCAATTTGTTTCACTTTTGTTGTAAAAATTATTATTTCCTTTCAACTAACAGAAATTAAAGTTGAAGCAAATAAATTCATCTACCACATACAGAGCTCTCTGTGAAAAAAATCAAGTCTCTGCCATTCAGCAAACTTGTGCAATAGACATTTGTGTATAGATAAGTCAGATCAGAAATCAGCCTATTTTGTTTTTGAAAGAACACAACCAACTGATAATGGATCACAACATTGAAATACACATGAGGTGTTTGAATGACTTGTGCTGAATGTGTGGAGAGAGGACATTGTCGAAGACGGACAAATCTGCAGAAAAAAACCACTATTATGTACATCCTTTTAAAATGATTTGCTTATTATTTTTGGCATCAATTCAGACGTGGATGTGAAACATTCGACCACCTTGTGTTTAAAATGTCATTTAAAGATTATTAATTTAAAGAGAAGACAAGAGTAAACTTCTCTAAATCAGGCCAAACTGCTTGTTGATAACATTGTATGCATCTGGATGGAGTACAATCCTGACATAACTATCCAAGAATACTCAGTCTGTAGTCATCATTCAAGTATGAGCTGTGGCAACAAATTCCATAAGGGAGAGAAGGAAACTGGCATGAAGGACAATATCCAGGTCCAGCCTCTATCCAGCAAATATGCAGATTCATCTGTCAGCTGTCAGTCATCACGGCGGAAATGTACTCTTCTTCTTCTTCTTCATCGTACGCAGTCAGACAGCAACCATTATTTTTTCGAAAAAAGCAGCCGTCATCCTGAGGCTGTCGACACTGCCATAGAGCTTGTCTAGTGTTGCCACTGGTGATGGCCACATCTGCTCTCTCTGATCCTCATATGTCGGGCAGTTTTGCAGCAAATGTTCAGCGGTCATTTTCCTGGTGCCACACAGGCATTCGTCAGTGCCACCTATCTTCAATTTGTTGAATAGGTGGTACCTCAGTCTATTGTGGCCAGTGCGAAGTCTGAAGACCCCGACCTGCTCTCTTCTGTTCAACTGGTAATAGGCATCGTTTTTTGTGTAGCCAGTATGTTCGGTTTCCCATTTGGTCATGTATCTAGCTCTGATAAGCCGTTTTGACTCTTCGTATGTCATACTAGTATCTGGTTGTGGTAGTCTTGCACCTTCTTTTGCCAGTCTGTCTGCCTCCTCGTTGCCTTGGATGTTGCAGTGGGATGGAACCCACTGTACCACTACCCTTTTTGGTGCGGACTGCTGGCATAGTTGACAGAGTGCTGCTCTTAAATCATTAAGTTCAGTGTTTTTCTGGCTTTTTAGTGCTGTGACTACGGCCAAGGCATCTGTAAGCAGGACTATGTGGCTTTCATTCCTTTTACCTGTCACCATTTCTTCCACTGCCGCCCTCAGTGCCTCTGCCTCCGCTCTGAAATTGCTTGTGTATTTTCCAGTAGCGAATGACAGTGTTATTTTTCTGCCATTTGGTAGGTTCAGAAATGCACCTGCCCCTCCGTTCTGTGTTGTGTTTGTTACAGAACCGTCGGTGTATGCATAAGTCCAGTCCATGCTTGGGTAGTTTTCCGTTATGTACCTCAGGGTTGTATCTCTTCTTTCTTTTTCAGTCTGGCAGTTTTTGTTTCCAATACCTGGTATATTTTCTACCACCTCTGGAAATATATGCTGCCTCCAGGTGGGTTTTCGTACAGTAGGGATGAGCTTTGGTGTTGTTAGTGCGTTCATGGGATCTTCGTGCATCTTTGTTTTGGATATTTCTGCAAAGTTTCTCCGCTTTAGTTTCCCATTTCCGAAATTGTTTAGTCTCTAGTGCATTGGATGGTCAGTCAATCTTCTGTGCAAGCCCGCGCTATCGCTCCGTCTGGCGGGACTGAGATCGTTGTACGAATACTGGGTGAGAGTCAATCGCGCTACGAGAGAGAAATGTACTCATCGCAACTATATTCCTACCTTCAAGACTCCCCAGCTCAAATGACATCACACTTTTCTCACATTTAACTGTATCAACATATGTGCCATCCACACTCACCATTCTAACAACATCCACCTTGCAGTGTCCCACTCAGACCCCATAAACACACAGCCTACAAGCATGCATTGATACATACAGGACATTTTTTCAAGAAAAAAAACTATACCAAAGCAGCACATTCTAGAACATCATTGTGTACCATGGATAGAGAGAGACAGATTTGACCTAGGATTTCACAGGGAGGAGAGCTTCTACACTTATCTATTGTAAAACTAGGGAGGAGAGCTTCTACACTTATCTATTGTATAACTAGGGAGGAGAGCTTCTACCCTTATCTATTGTAAAACTAGGGAGGAGAGCTTCTACACTTATCTATTGTAAAACTAGGGAGGAGAGCTTCTACACTTATCTATTGTAAAACTAGGGAGGAGAGCTTCTACACTTATCTATTGTAAAACTAGGGAGGAGAGCTTCTACACTTATCTATTGTAAAACTAGGGAGGAGAGCTTCTACACTTATCTATTGTAAAACTAGGGAGGAGAGCTTCTACACTTATCTATTGTAAAACTAGGGAGGAGAGCTTCTACACTTATCTATTGTAAAACTAGGGAGGAGAGCTTCTACACTTATCTATTGTAAAACTAGGGAGGAGAGCTTCTACACTTATCTATTGTAAAACTAGGGAGGAGAGCTTCTACCCTTATCTATTGTAAAACTAGGGAGGAGAGCTTCTACACTTATCTATTGTAAAACTGGAAAAAAGAGCTTTTGGAATAATAAATGATAAGGCGAGACTGAGATGCATCACGGGGGCCCATCTTCTACAAGTCTCACCAGAATTACAAACACCCACTACTTGTAGCAAGAAGAGAAAATTAAGTCCGTTTTAAAGGGATAGAGATCATTATCTGAGTAAGAACAGTTTATAGAACACAATGAAGTGTGTGTTTCAGTGATTGCCATAATGTAGTTAGTAAACCGAACAACATGGTTAGTTTAAAAAGTAACTTTTCTTTGGATAAAAAGAGCATCACTGAATAAATATATTATCAAGTAATACCCTTTCATATGTATCTTCAATGTATCCCTGATTTGGGATAAATTTATAACAGACTAAGCAGTTTTCTGGTGGAATGTTGAAAATCAGTCATCATTTTCAGACCTTCCTCACATGTTTTAAACGCCAAAGTTAGTGAGATGATAGTACTAGATATGTATATTGTATATGTCAAGTGCAAACAGATTGTATGGTGAAAAAGTTAAGACTTTTATGTGTTTAAATTGGGACTTCCTGACATGGCTTTAACTTCCCATTTTCAGCATAAAAGTAAGCAAAGTGGAAATTCAGCAGAATTAACCGCTGGTCAGAAATGGAGTTTATTGAAGACTCCATTGTACTAATCACCAGCCTGTGAGAGGTGGGGTAGCCAGTGCCCTTCCTTGCTGTTTTTACTTTCCCTAACTCATGCGGCAAGTACCCATTACAGCTGGGTTGACTGGAGAAGCGGTCGCTGATTAAAATCACGATCTGGATTTTGTTAATCTCCGGACGTGATTCGAACCAAGGCACACTGTTACCACAGAAAATAGTGAATTGCTCGCTATGAACTGAGCTAACGCGCTTCTCAGCTTATTCCAGTTTTATTTACAGTTAAAAAAAAGGTGTCCAAAACATTTAAACTTTAACCAACAGAAAATTAATTCCTTCATTTGTTCAATAGGAATATGTGTAGGCATGGTGATTGGCTTGTTTGTTTATGCTAAAATACATTTTAAAACGTGTATATTAAAAGTCCCAAACTAACATTAACTGTGAGCCCTGATCAGGTATTTGACACGGTGTTTGGTATTTGACCTGAACATGGGGGCTATTGTGATTCCAGGTAGCAAAATTTAACTAAAGTGTGGACAAAAACAGCTATGCGCTGCTCAGTGTTGTAGGCAAATCTTTGCCAGAGTAATCTTACTACAGCTATAAAAATCGGTTGAGCATATGTATTTGAGGTCACAGTGTGGATTCAGGTCTGGAAGATCAATGATCGACATCATTTTCTCTCTTCTGCAACTTCAGGAGCAGAACCAGCCCTTTTATGTTGCCTTCACTGGTAACAAAGGCATTTGATTTGGTTAGTAGGGATGGGCTCTTCAAAATCCTCTCTAAAATAGGCTGCCCAACTGCTTCAATTAATAATATTGTTCCATGAGGGCATGAAAGGAACAGTCCAATTTGATGGTATCATATCACAACTATTTGGTATTCGAAGTGGTGTTAAGCAGGGTTGTGGTCTGGCCCCGACACTGTTTTGAATCTTCTTTGCTCTGTTACTTATGCATTTGGTAAAGTAAATGAAAGAATCTGCCTTCACACTAGGTCAGATGGTTAGCTGTTTAACCTTGCAAGGTTCAAGGCCAAAGTAAAGATCAGGAAAATCACCACCAAGGACTTCCTTTTCCCCAATAATCCTGTAATTGTCAGCCACAGCAAATGCCAGAAATCGCTTCTACCGGACTTGCAAAGATTTTGTTCTCACAATAAGTCTAAACAAAACAAAAAAATGTGCGGGGACAGGAAGTCGATGTCACGCCAACTCTTAGCATCGATAATTATGAACTGGCAGCTGTACACCAATTCACATATTTGGGATCCCTCATCAATGACAAGCTCTCTCTAGACCCAGAAATAGACAGTTGCATAAGCAAAGCTGCTGCTACCTTTGCTGACCTCACAACGCATGTTTGGAAAAACCAGATACCCACAATTAAAACCAAGGCCCTGGTGTACATTGCTTGTGTCGCCAAGAAGCTTCTACATGGTAATGAGACTTGGGCAAACTATGCCAAACAAGAGCACAGGCTTAACCCTTCCATCTATGACGGCTGAGATATTCTTGGAATTACACGGAGGGACAAAGTGAAAAATGCGGAGATGCACTCTTGCACCGTTCTCCCAAGCATGTACTCTCCTTAGACAACTAAGACTACGATGGCTTGGTCATGTAGGTGGCATGGAAGATGGTCCTAAAAATATCATCTACGGAAAGTTGGTGGATGGCAAGAGAACAGTCAGCCAACCACAGTTGAAATTCAAAGATGTGTGTAAGCATAATATGAAGGCCCTAGACATGAGTCTGACATCCTGGGAAGACAAAGCTGCAGACCGATCAAAGTAGAGATGTACCCTGGAGGGCCACTGAGCGTTTGGTGAAGAGAAGCTCTTGCAACACAGAGAAGTGAAAGGACAATGCAGCAAGGAAAAAGAAAACAAGAAAATCTAGTACATATTTGTTTACCACTCCAAGTCATATCATCCTATAGTAACTTATGACTGAAAGGGGATACTAACTAAATTGTCTATCTACATAACTAACATATGTAGTATTTTTTTCTTTATAGCAACAAATAAGAAAATTTGCTAGCCATATACATATTAAATAGTCAATAGCAACAAATGAGAAAATTTGCTAGCCATATACATATTAAATAGTCAAATCAATAATGAATAAGAACACTTTAAATTGCATGTCACAAGAAGCATCATTATAGAGCAGAATGAAATGTTATGTTTTAACTGCATTATAAAAAACTTTACCACAATAAGTCTCTCTTCTTTCTTGACTTGCTCCCTGATAATCATTGCAGTAGACTGCTGCTTTTCGCTATGATGACGCTGCACCTTGAGAGTTTCAGTGTAGTCATGCACTGCTAGTAAATCTTCAGCAGTAAGGCCCAAAGATACAGCTCTGCAGTAAACAGAAAAATGAATCAGTTATCAATGAATATATTTTATTTAATGTGTTATCTGATAAATGTATGTGCATGTTGTCAATACTATAATGTTGTCAATCTTGGTGCTTGGAATGCACGAGCCCTACTTGACATCGGCTCTAACATAAACAGATCAGAGCGGCGTACTGCCCTTCTTGGAACAGATTTAGCCAACATTGACATAGCAGCACTAAGAAAACTGTCACCTTCATCGTCGTAATGGTTCAAGAAGTCGTGACAAACTTGCATGTGATGTTCCTTCTGTCCTGTGTGAGCATTGCAAAATGTCACTCCTATCCATCACTAACATGCCCATGATAAGAACTTGTGAAACCAAGATGTCAGCTCTTTTGTAGCCCTGAACCCCAGCATGAGCAGGACAGTAGATCCATGTCAACGCCTGGAGGTGTGAGGCCTCAACAGCTGCTATCCACTCGTCAGCTTACAAGAGAACAGAGTGTAGTATTTGTCCTTTTTGTCCTCAGAGTTGGTTATGTCTGGGCAAAGGTGTAACACTCCTCCAGTGAGACCTGAAGAGTCATTGACGGGAGTCTGACAAGCTCTTCAGATTTAATGGCAAATTGGACACCAGCCTCGCCATTTTGTGCTGTCACACTCACTCAAATACAAACGTGTAGCTGTCCACAGCTTTGTGATCTGGCCTTCTCTAAGTAATCATGCAACACTAAGAGCAACAACATCCGATTTGCAGCATGGGAGTTCTCTTTCTTTCTCAGTGTGCGTGTGTGTAGGTATGAGAATGTATTCATGTTTCTGAAAATGTAATCATGAAGTTAATCGCTGCAAAACAAATCTATTTTATGTTTGCAAGTGGGATAAATTCCTTACTTGAGCATATTTATAAGCATGAAAAGATATTAAATTATTTTAATAGGTATTTCTTTTTAAAAAGTATTTTTGTTAGTGATAACAATCACAAAAATGTATATCTTTTTTGCTTTCAGGAAACACATTTAACAAACAGAAATGAAAGTGAAGTAATTCCAGATTTGTACCATGGAACTCCAGGTAACGAAAGCACCTTGCCACAAGAGAGAAATAATTAAGGGATTCAGTCAGCCAGACACAACAAAAAAGTGTTCCAACTGCCCAAACCTTGAGCCATCACATCCAACTATGGAATCTAAGTAAAGCTTGATCCAGACATATTTATAGATCTCATTACTTCCTAACTTTCCTATCATCAAGCATAGAGCATACAGGTCTTAATGCTAGTGTCGCAGGTACACAAACATTAAACAATGGTAGCTTCAAATTAAGAAATGCGATTTCCTTTTATAGTCACAATTTTAAAAAAAACACATTTTTAATGGCAGAAGGATACTCAGGGCAGGAACAGGAGAGGGCATTTTTCACGAGAGGCTAGGAAGGGTTTAAATGATTGAGAGGGTTTGTGCTATTGTAATACATGTGTTTTACCCTTTTATACATATATTGGAGGGCTGGACTGCCAAAGGAAAAGTCTGCCTCAGGTGACAGATTCTCCACTGTGTAACAGATATATGTATATATTATAAATATTGAAGCACATTTTTAGAAATGTATATGCATTTTTAAATTTTTATGAAGAAGGTTTGGGTTGCTGTTCCATATTTTTGAAGAAAGTATCATCTGCTTTTATTTTCTCTTCCTCACTTACAATATTTCATAATAAAAGTGCAGCAAAGCCTGAATGCCTTTATTTTAATGTAGGACTATGAATTAAGTTGAGTTCAAAGTTAAAATAATACTGGTGGGTTGCATTGTTCAAAGGCTTCAAGAATATTGTAAATGTCATTTATCTGCATTGTATTCAAAACCAACTCTTCCTCATAGTCTTCTATTTGCTTTTTCAGCTGCTCAGTCAAAGGCTAACAATTCTAGATGTTAATTCAACAAGGCCTAAACTTGAAGAAATGAGTGTACTTTTAGCAGCACTTTGTGTAGGGTTTCCATCTGCATTTTTACATAAAGACAAGGTCTGACTTCTTTAAAATGGTATTAACTCAACACAAAATAAAGAAATAAAATCAAAAGACAAAAAATAAACTGCAAACAACATACAATCTACATACAAGGGTAAAGTTAAGTCAGTGAGACTGTAGCCAGATAGTGATATACAACAAAGAGTGTGTTCGTTCAAGGAAAAGTGTTTGTGTGTTTTGTGTGCTTGTGTGTGTATCGATATACAAATAAATGAATAGATATGTGATAATCATGCCGTCCGGTAGGATAACAAATTTCAGAGGACAGGGGAGGAGGGCGCGAGCAAACAGACACCGGCCTGACACACAGAAGACGGATTACTCCTTACAAACTACCTCCTCGCAGACCCTGTCCCAAGGTAGCAGAGTTTCCAGCTCTGCCCAAGAGCCTCCAGGGATCATGATTGCTACATCCACTCAAACAGAACACGGTAGCGCCCCCTCAGCCACCTTACATGGGGTTGTGAATCTCTAGGTGATCAAGAGCAGCGCATGAGCTGCAGCGGTCAGCAACCCATAGCTGACTGCTAGCGTCAGGGCCAGCGATGCAGAGCTGCCAAGACCCTTCTACTACTCCTTGCGGTGATCCTGGATAACAGGCTGCAGCAGGGCGGACTGGCTAAGGAGAAGGGATCGAAGAGGGAATGCTAACCCGGTACTCAAAAAATGCTTGCTGAAGTTGGATGTGTTGGACTGAATGGTGCAAATATCGCAGTCAAGCTGTAAACTACGACACAACACATTCCGTTCTCTGGACTACATTCTGCTACTTAGGCCCATGTCAGGGTTTGGTAGCGGGAGATTGAGAACGAACGAAGCCAAGCCAAGCCATAAGGGGCCCAATGAGGGTTCCAACATGGAATATACGGACACTAAGCGAGGCTGGCTATGTTGCAGCGCTGGCTAGAACACTAGGTTGATTCAACATTGGATGCCAGTGTCACTGGTCACTGAAATAAGACTAAATGGAAGGCCAACAAGATGTCAAAGATGCATGTCTGCTGCACTCTGGTGGCCTTCAATACAGAAATGGTGTGGGCTTATTCATATGACCCCTACTCAGAGACAGTATAGTATCCTGGCACGCCATCTCGGACAGGCTCCTCGTGGCACAACTGAAGCATGATCATCTCACAATAATAGTCGTCTATGCCCTCACAAACAAAGGCTCAACCCCAGCCGAACGACTTCTAAATCCAAAGAACGACTTCTACCAGGATCTGGCCAATGCCTCAGCCACAGTTCCTCTACATGATGAATTCATCTTACTGGGTGATTTCAATGCAGTTTCAGGGTCCCAGTGAAGTGGTTATGAATTGGTTTTTGGATCGTTCGGCAGTGGAAATGCGAACGATAACTCACACAGGTTTCTGTCATTTTGCACGGCCTTCAGTTTGAAGGTTACCGGCTCATGGTACCGCTGTTTAGACATCCATCACCACACATGGATCTCTAACGACCGAAGGACTAGGAAGGAACTCGACCACATTCTTGTGAGAAGTCTTAATCGGGTGACTTCCTGTCGAGTCTGCCAACACTAACCATCACGTACTCCATCAGCCCAGAAACCCCTCCAAAACCTGTGCTGACCCCTAGATACAATATCCAACTTCTCAAGGCTAACCCAAGCGTAGCCGAGAAATACGCCAATGATGTCAGGGGAAACCTGGCTGCATCGGGCTCCCTTCTCGATGACCCGGAAGCAGCATGGGCAGTCATAAAGAACGCTACATGCGAGGTCGCCAAGCTAATCCCTGGCTCAAAGCATCAGCATGGCTTTCAGATGCCTTGTATGACATCATACTCTAGAAGAACTCAGCCAGGCTTTGCAATGACCACGCAGAACGGCGATGGCTGAAAGGTCAATTCCACGCGGCCGCCAGAGCAGACAAGGAACGCTTTCTCAACGGAATTGCTGATGAAGTCAAAGCTGGCATCTCAGACCCGCCTTGGAGGCAAGCAGAACATCAATAAGTCAGATGGCTCCCTGTGCTCGTCATGTGAGGTAGCCAACAGGTGGAAGAAGCACTACTTGTTTGCTCTTAACCACCCACCAGCTGCAACATGTCCCGATCTGTCTGCTGAATCTCCGGATCCTCCCCCAGATACAGAAACCAACATCGACCCCCCTACTGAAGTCCTTGTTGCTATTCCCATCAAGAGTGGAGTGAAGCAGAGATTGTGATCGTGCCGACCCTCTTTGGGATCTTCTTCTCCATGCTCCTATCCTACGCTTATGACACATCTGTGGACGGTGTTTATCTGCACACCAGGTCAGCTGGGCGGCTGTTTAGCCTGTCCCAACTGCGTGCGAGGACCAAGGTGAGGAGGGTGCTCATTACGGAGATGCTTTTTGCGGTTGATGCAGTTCTGGTGACAAATAGTGAGGAGGCCTTGCAGAGATTGGGAGACAGGTTCGCTGAGGGGTACAAGCAGTTTGGTCTCACCATAAGTCTGGAAAAAACAATGGCATTAAAAACAGGGCATTATTACTACACCATCCATAAAGATTGATGGCGTCACTCTGGAGGTAGTTAACATTTTCATTTATCTGGGGTCTGCCATCAGCAACACTCTCTCGCTCGAGATGGAGATAGACAGAAGGCTTGGCAGGGCAAGTACCGTCATGGCCTGCCTGATGAAGAGAGTCTGGGAAAACACTGCACTGTCTCACTACACCAAGGTCCGGGTCTATCAGACCTGCATTCTTGACACTCTCATGTATGGAAGTGAGACTTGGAGCACTTACACTAAACAGGAACGGCGGCTGAACACCTTTCACATCAGGTGTCTACGGCGTATAGGCCTATTGGAGATTGCGTGGCAAGAGAGTGTCACATAATTTGGTCTTACAGAGAGCAAACACTCACATCAATTTACTCAATGTTGAGCCAGCGACATCTACGGTGGTTGGGACATGTTTATCGCATGGAAGACGAGAGACTGCCAAAGGATATCCTACATGAACAGCTAGCCATTGGAGTTAGAAGAATCGGCCGTCCCATACTGCGATTCAAGGACATGTGCAAGAGGGACATGAAGTCATGCGACATCCCATCCGAGGGCTGAGAAGAAGTTGCTCAGGATTGAGCTATCTGGAGACAGTAAGAGAGGGGCTGTGACATTTGACGCCAAATAGCAAAATTGTTGCATTTGCAATTAGGTTGCTATTTAAAGTGATACTTATTTGGGGGGGGGGGGGGGGGGGGGTGTTTCCTTGACTTAGAACTACATTCTTCATAATACTTATAGACAGTCAGAACAGATCACAAGCCTTGGCCATATTGTTAATTAGGGAAAGCAGGGTAGACTCACTGCGTGCCACAGCAGCAGTGTTATCAGCGAAGAAAAGATCTCTGTGAAGAAGTTCTGTTGTTTTTGTTTTAGTTGGCTTTCAAGCAAGGTGAGTGGAAAAGTGAATTATCAGATCTAGTGCAAATGTAGACATCCCCAGTAACACCATGGAGGGCATTGTCCAGCAGTACTGCAAAGAAGATACCAAAGAGGCCGGTAGCAAGGACACAGCTTGACTTTAATCTTAAACTCAAAGCTGTCAGATGTACTACCATCGAACTGTACGTTGGCTTTCATGTTTTCATGGAACGAGTTTGAGAAGTTTTTGGGAACAACCAATGTACTCCAATACCTTGCATAATCTAGGTCTGCCGACTGTGTCAATTGCCTTTGTGAGGTCAATGAACGCGATAAGGAGTGGTCTTTCTTGCTTGCTCTCTGCAGACATCTGCTCATGTGGGAGGAAAATATTGAACATGTTCTTTCTCTAAATCTACCGTCTACATGAGGAGTAGAGTGATAGCATGGTCCTCCCAAACCAAATTGTGGGATAAACTGCATGAAGATGAGAGAAGTCTGAAAAGGACTTTCAAATTTATGAGGAAAATAAATGTGTTTATTTGAGAGAGTGAACAGTGAAAAAGAAACTTCTGAAAATGTATAATTTGATCATCAAATGCAGGGACCATTTAACAACAGCATCATGCCCAACACATAAAGCAGCAAATGGATTCAGAATTCATAAAACAGTTATGCCTAAGAAATTAAAATATGGAAAGTGAAGAAATTCATTGATAAAAACCACTATTAATCAGAATTAGGAAAGATGTGGAATGATATTACCTGGATCACATTAAATAGATACAAACCAGTTAACTTTGACAGTATTTATACTCCAAAAGAAGCTAAGAAAAACAAATTGCTTCAGTTAAACATTTTTTTTTACAAATTAGAAAAAAATTACAATTTGGAAAATAAACACAAAAATCCCAATCTACTTCTCAACATCTTGATGGCTGAAATATGAAATAAAGAAATTCACAAAAGTGTGGACATTTGATAAAATATCTAGATTATTCTTACCATTATTGCATTTTTAATTTGGTATTCTATAAACTCTGACCACTTAAATTTCTTATCTTTATTACAAGATTTACATTGAGAAAGGTCTAAAACAGAACTAAAGTATAAATCAGGCCCAATTAAACAGCTCTTTTATTTATACATATATCTCTATAATAAACATGCTAACAGTCAGTCATTATGAGGAAATATATCATAACACAGATGAAGCCAAACCTCTGTCCTATCTGCTGAGCCAGCTTTCTTATCTTCTTTTTGTCTTCAATTCGCTCCTCTTCTAGCATTTCAATCTGCAACAATAAAGACAGAAACAAAACCATGACCATAAACAACAGCAAAGAGAAATAGCATAAAATAATAAATATTACAAATAACTGAATCAACCATTTCAAACTTGATATTATCTGATGTCTTAACTCATACAACTTTTTACATCTATGCACGGTGAGTGAAATCTGCAAGATCTTATGGTGGCAGATGCTTCCAGTACTGACCATTGATTTCTGAGTATTCTTGCTTCTTTTCCATCCATGAACAGAATATTGCTTCTCTTGTTTTGCTGTTCTGTCTAAATTCAAATTGTTCATCCAGAACTTTGTTGCTGGCTTTATGTCTTATCTGTTTAAAATTATACATGTGAGAATTATAGACACAGAGTTGACAGAACAACAATGTGGTTTTGTAGTATTAAAAGGGGAGAATACTTTTAAAGATGCAACAAATCTATATCTTTGCTTCATGGACCCCAAAAAGGCTTTCATCAGTTCAACATAAAGATATGATAGAAACATTTAGAGCATTAAATATAGGCCATATGAAATGTGTACTGGCGAATAAATGACTGGTCAGAATGGATAATGAAATCAACAAGTGCATTACAACAGAAATGGGAGTGAGACAAGGCTGTGTCCTTTCACCAGATCTCTTTCAATTAAACAAGAACTAAAACAAGCCAGGTGGAATCTAAAATGAACTAACCAAGTCAAAGATGAAGTGTATCTGTCAAGTTTAATAATAGGAGGACATATGATTAAAGATCTGTTACTATCACTACAGTGACTTGGGGGATTTGTTGGGCTATTATATAATATCAACTAGATTGGCAGCAACTTGTTGACACTATCAACAGAGCCAGCAAAGAAAAAGGACTAAACTTAAACATCTTCAAACAAAAACAATGATCATAGAAGGGAATACACCAATTAATTGTCAAATTAAGGTAAGGGAAGGATATTATAGCAAACTACAAAATTCAGGTACCTCGGTACAATTATAATAGATGACAGACAGTGTGTAACAGAAATAAAGAGCAGAATGGCACTAGCTAAGGTCAGATTCCAGAAGAAAAGAAATATACAAGTCCTTGACTCAAAAATTGAGAGAATGGGTTTTCTTGGGGTACTATGTGAATACTATATTGCTTTATTGATATGAGTCCTTGACAATGAAAAACAAACTGCGAAATCACTTGCAACAACAGAAATGTGTGAATTCATTAGCACAGAACCGTTCAACCTGGCATGCTTGCATCACATAAGATGCTCAGATTGCAGAATAAAATGTCAATCGCTGAGACTCAGAGAAAGCGAGCTGCCTGACAGAACAGATTGCACGATGACTCCATAGTTGACTCCTCAAATGTGTGTCCTAATTGCGGCAGAGTCTGCTGTGCCAGGATGAGACTTTACAGTCATATGAAATCACAACTTGCTGCATAAGTCTGATGCTGGCATCCTATTCGCTTGTGATAAACAACTATTACATTGAGTGAACCTTCCAACTACAAATTCTTGAGATTATCTTATAAGACAACAAGTAAGTTAAGTTGATTCCACATGGCAATCTCAAAATTGTTTATGCCAAAACATAAATTTGTATATCTACTTGGGCCAAGAGATCACGAACTCCCATTTAATAAATCGGGAGATCTCACAAAGGATAACAACGGCTGGCTCAGCTTCAACTGTATTAAATACTGCAATGGCAACGCTAAGTCTCACACCTTCAACAGTGTGGTTATTTCAGTCATGGTATATGGCTGCGAGGTGTGGAACATACGGAAAGCTGATGTAGATAGACTTCGCGTTGCCCAACGAGCGATGGAGCGAAGAACATTGAAGATCTCAATTCGAGACAAAATCTGCAATGCAGAGATCAGATGTTGAACATCTTTCTCTGGCATCATAGATGTCGCGCTGTTATGAAAATACAGATGGGCCAGACATGTGGTGCGCATGCCGGATAACAGATGGACTTGCAGAATGACATCGCAGTGGCCATACAACTTTAGCTGCTCTCATGGGCGACCGAGGCTAAGGTGGAGAGATGGCATAATGGAGACCCTGGGCCCAACATGGTACACCAAGGCGAAATGAGTTTACTCAATATTTGGTTACCTGGCATCAGACACATGTGCCTGATTGAATACCAGGATTTTTAAATTTTGATTATTCATGACTTTCTCTGCATAATGTTGTTAGAACTCTCGACAAGAGGCCTTCCTCTGTCTTTGATGATTGAGATATATATGTAATTAATTATCATTTTCATAGTTGCTAAAGTTTTCATGGCTTAGGGTTTCTACATGATGGGGTATTTGAACCATAACTTAACATTGGTTCTATTTTGTTATTTTCCTAATGTCATTTTCTGCAATCACTGGATTCTAATTTACAATTCATGTAGTGTATGAACTACACAATAATTCAGCAAAAGTGTTTTCATTTCTCCAAAAAACACATATTCTTGTCATCCTGCTTCATCAAGCAAAATAGGATTATTTTGGTGCAGGACTTCTAAGGGATCAAACATGTTTCAGGTCAGTCCAGCATTAATACCATTTTTGGCCAAATATTGTACAGTTATTGTAGCTTTGAAGAGGTTCTAAAAGAGAAAAAAAGTGACCTAGAATATAATAAAAGCCAACACTATGACAATAATTTAAGTATATAGTTGACTGCTTACTTCCCATGTCCTGGGCACCACATCATATATCATGTTTCCAATGTTCAGCCACATGGATTGTCTTGCCTCAACATGCCATCCATATTGCATGTTTTCAGAAGGTTTGAGCAGATCATCTCTTGAGTCCTTTAATGTTGATTGAAATCAGCAAGAGAGCTGTTTTATGATCCATGGTGCTTCAGTAGTACTTATGTAGTGAAAGGATTGGCTGACTGAAACATCATTTGCTGTATTATTTACAATCTAGTTGGAGGCTTCTTTTATGTCCCTTTTGGCATTTATTTTGTATGATGTAACAAGGTCATTCTCACCTGCTTGTACACTTCTAGCATGCTGCCAAATACTTTTCTTTTTTATTTTCAGTAATAAATTGTATGCTGTACATATTATACTGCTAAAGATTTCAGAAGGATTTATTGAGATAAATAACATTGTACTATATTTTGGTTACTTTATAAATAACTCTTTACTGTAAATTGTTCAGATTTAGGCCAAATCATTGAAAAACCTGACTGACCTCTCTTTGTAAGGTAAAATTTACAGCTTTCAGCTCTTCATGCCGAATTGCTTTGTTTTTTCTGAATTCTGTCAAATCCAGAGGTTCCTTTGGATCCATGCCAAGCTTGTACCGCAATTCTTCATTTTCATCCAAAATTTCATTAATTTTCATCTCAGCTTTGTTGATATATTGAGTCAATTCTTCAATTTCTCTGGAACAGAAAAGATGGAAGAAAAATGTGTCCCAGTTGTGGTATTTTATTATTAGATTTAATCAATATTTGTCCTTAAAAATAAACATTTCCCAGCACATAAATAAATGGAACGAGTTAGTCCATCATCATTTTATCCGACTAATGAAAGTTTTTTGGTAAACATAGCCTACAAAAAACAATTTAAATGCAACAATAAACACAATAAAACATACTACTGTATGCAACTGTCAAATATCTATATCTTCAACTCCTTTTTCTGTGTTCGTTCTCAATCGCCCACTACCAAGCCCTGAACAGGGCATTGCAAGTAGCAGGCTGTAGTCCGGAGAACGGAATGCGCTGTGTTGCTAGTTTACAGCTCGACTGCGATATTTGCAACTTTCGGCCCGACACATCCGTCTTCGGCAGCAAATATCTATAGTTATTAAATATTTAAAAAATAACATTTGATAAATATATTTTGCTACGATAAAAAAAAAAGTAGAATCATATGCACTGTCTTAGGAGCAGATCGTCAAGTCAGGTCGACAGAGAAAGAGGTGGGCCCTGTGCAGCAGCGTTGGGGTAGAGTCTGCATTCTGTAATTCATACAAGTTGGTTGCATCGCCGAGCTCTTCAATGAATTTTCATGTACTGTTATGGTCAGTGTAACCCCAACGAGGCGAGTGTCCATTGAAGTCACCTGTAAGAAGTGTTTTGTGATATTGTGTTTCATGCAGATCTGGCACGTTGCAGGTCGTCTGTGGGGGGCTGTAAATGTTGTATATAGTGTACTTTGATCCAGTGTGCCAGATATTGATTTTCTGTATGTCTGTGGGATGAGCTGTTATATGTGTGACATATCCCTGAATGTCATTTCAGATATAGGTAACTAGACCACGGCAGTTAGTGCACTCACAGGCATAGCTAGTGTATCCTGTCAAGTTCAGGTCAATGTCCTTGTGTAGAGTTTCTTGCAGGAGAGCCACATGAACCCTGTGGCTGTCCAAAACCTTGGCAAGCTCAAGCTTCTTATTTCTCAGGCCACAAATATTTAACTGTAGAACATTCAATGAAAGCTTGTTTTCTTGTTTCTGCACATGCTTCCTCCTAAGGTTTCTCATTTCAGTATGTTTATGTTTGTTTCCAGTAGTCCATTTTTCACGCATTCCAGCCTGGTCACCCAGTGCCAGGCACGGACCTTGATTACCAAGGCGTCGTACGAGCTCATTTATAAAACTTTTAAATTTTGTACTTCCCATATTTTGGCACTGTCTGGCTGGTGAGCCTGTGGATTTTCTTCCCACTCCTGGCAGAAGCCAGAAATGGACTGTCCTGACATTAAGTAATTGAGGGGATGCATTAGCAACGCTGCAAGTTACCAAAGCAGCGGTAGGGTTCACTGTGCCCATTCCCTGCCACCAATTGTCTACTGGTTGGGCCGAGTTCTACTAGGTTCTAGACCTGTAACCAAATGTTCCAGACAATTCGATCGTCACGTCCTGGGCCACTGTGCCTTTACGATTGGCCTCGATTGTCATGGTGCGGCGAATGTAGATTATCTTTTCCCATGTCTGTTCAGCATGGTGCTGGTTCCTTCCTAACCACTGAGGGAGCATGCATATTTGTCCAATAAACCCATTTGTACAGAAGGGTTACTGGAAAGGTTTAAGAATAACACCCTCATTATATAGTACCTTATCTACTAAGTTATACTGTAGCATAGTGTTAGTTCTGATAGGTCATGTAGCAGGTGAGTAGCAATAGACAGTGTAGCAATTGCAATATCGTGTTCCATTGGTTTAGCGTACAGCATAATGTATGACACCCCCTTGAATCCGTTATCTTGAAATGGAAAGGGAGCTTGCATGACTACATTTTTTATGCTGGATCAACCCCAGAGTCATTTGCAATTGCCAAGTTATCCTGTAACAATTGTAGATTCAACCTAAATCACTCAGCTGGGCAGCCAGTGCACTGACCACTGAGCTATTGTGAATTATGGATTAAAATCATAAGAGCGGAAGATAAAAGGAAGAGATCACTGCATCAATTGCAACAAGTTTTTGATTTACTGTCATCATGATTGTTTCTTGTCATCATGATTGTTTCTTGTCATCATGATTGTTTCTTGTCATCATGATTGTTTCTTACTGTCATCATGATTGTTTCTTGTCATCATGATTGTTTCTTGTCATCATGATTGTTTCTTACTGTCATCATGATTGTTTCTTGTCATCATGATTGTTTCTTGTCATCATGATTGTTTCTTACTGTCATCATGATTGTTTCTTACTGTCATCATGATTGTTTCTTACTGTCATCATGATTGTTTCTTACTGTCATCATGATTGTTTCTTGTCATCATGATTGTTTCTTACTGTCATCATGATTGTTTCTTGTCATCATGATTGTTTCTTGTCATCATGATTGTTTCTTGTCATCATGATTGTTTCTTACTGTCATCATGATTGTTTCTTGTCATCATGATTGTTTCTTACTGTCATCATGATTGTTTCTTACTGTCATCATGATTGTTTCTTGTCATCATGATTGTTTCTTGTCATCATGATTGTTTCTTACTGTCATCATGATTGTTTCTTACTGTCATCATGATTGTTTCTTGTCATCATGATTGTTTCTTACTGTCATCATGATTGTTTCTTACTGTCATCATGATTGTTTCTTGTCATCATGATTGTTTCTTACTGTCATCATGATTGTTTCTTGTCATCATGATTGTTTCTTGTCATCATGATTGTTTCTTGTCATCATGATTGTTTCTTACTGTCATCATGATTGTTTCTTGTCATCATGATTGTTTCTTACTGTCATCATGATTGTTTCTTGTCATCATGATTGTTTCTTGTCATCATGATTGTTTCTTGTCATCATGATTGTTTCTTGTCATCATGATTGTTTCTTACTGTCATCATGATTGTTTCTTACTGTCATCATGATTGTTTCTTGTCATCATGATTGTTTCTTACTGTCATCATGATTGTTTCTTCAAGACAAAATTTCAATTTCAATTGATGAGTTCTTGCTAGTATGAGATAATAGTGTAGTTCCCAAATTATGACTTGGTCTAAAACGGGCATGGGCAACTGATTTAGTTGATGCAGTGAGCCACACAAGTCTGTCTATTTTGTTTCGTGCCACATCACTGAGGGTCGCAGTTAGTGCACTGTCTTCCCTGTCAGGCAATCAGGGTTCAATCCCCAGTTGGTGAGGGATTTTTTTTCCTGATCACAAAACCGGCCCCTGTGGTCAACCCAGCCATGAAAATTGGGTACCAGAAAAATCTGGTAAGTAATGCTGACCACATCATCCACAATGTGCTGTTGGTTACAAAATAACATGGGCCCAACATCATATTTCGTAATGGTGTGACGGGATCTTTACTTTGACCACATCACTAATATATTGCAACATTACACGTTGCACACACAAAATATATAACAAGTGTATGAAATAAAGAAATAAAAAATAATATTAATTTTAAAAAATATTTATAAATTATACCAGTGCGGTAATACTGTTTTCTTTAATCTAACATATGTGTCCAAGTTTTACCCACATGTGTTCTAACACAATTGTTTGGAAAAATACCTTTCTCTTATCTTCATTTGATTCTTGCAGGTTTTGATTTCAGCTACTGCTTCTGATAGTCCATATTCACCCTGTGAGAGAAATAATGTGACACTACAAATGTGACAGTACCCAGTGTCAGGTATGTCAGATATGTGTGAAATGCAGTGTACGTGTGAAATGTCATGTATGAAGTATGGGAGATGTAACTTCCAAACTGACTGCCGATGGCTAATAGTAGCTTATACAATTGAAGAATATCTTAGCACAGGTGAGAGAAGGGTCAGACAGGGCTTATGTACATAGGGCATTTGACAAATCCAGCGAAGATTTTCTGTCTGAAAATCGGGTCATGGGAAAGTTAGAGGGAAAAAAGTTTATTTTCACTGTTATCTGGAAGTTGTTGTCTTAGTATAGGCTGTCGATTTAACATACGTAAGATGGGTGTTCTAAATGGTAAGGACAAGTAAGAAGAATTTGCGTATCAGCAATGATGTAGTGGCTAGCGGACACAGACACATTTTCTAGGGACTGGTGTGGATCTACTGTCCTGGTCATGCCGGGGTTCCGTGCAACGTGCGAGCTGATTTGTTGGCGTCACACGCACCCATAACAGGCACGGTGGACATGGATAAAGATGATATAGTGAAGGTTATCAAGGACCACCTGATGGAAAACGACACTGCTTTGGATGAGTCTGCAAGGCACAGGCTGCGGCACTTTGAAATCAAATTAGGATTAAGTGTATCAGGGAACCTGAGAGGACGAAACAGGAAGGTGTACAACCAACAGGCTACAGGCACCATCAGCATCCACACTTTGCGCCATCTGCTGAGAGAGACTGAGCACCTATGGATATGCCCGGAGTGCAGTGAAGTCTACTCCTAGAACAGAACAGAAGACACAAAAAGTGGAAATATAACAGAAGAGGCCCTCCCAACAGGAAAGTTGTCCACAAACTTCAGAGCAGAATCGATGGCCCTCCTACGAGCACTGAGAATACTTCAAACAGAAAGGCAACCTCCAACAAAAATAGCTGTATTCATGGACTGCAGAGAACTATTAGAGACAATACAAAAAAACAAACAACGAACCACTGTTATCAGAGATCAGAGCCGAACTGGGAAAACTCCAGAGATCCTCAACAATAGCGCTCCAGTGACTACCCTCCCATTGCGGAATCACGGGAAACGAGAGAGCTGATGCTCTGGCAAAAGATGGCAGCAAAAAGGCACAATTTAATCATCGAGTACCATACAGAGAAATCAAGAATCTCATCAGAAACCAGTATATACACCAATGGACAGAAACATAAGCAGTACACCAGACCCAATTCACTATCTTAAAAGAAATCAACAAACTACCTTATTTCGCCTGAGAATTGGACACTGCAGACTACTAGAACATCTTTACCGACTGAAGATCTCACACACCGATGAGTGCCCATGTGGAACAGGATGCCAGAACCCTGAGCATATTCTACAGGAATACCCAATCTATAGGGAAATGAGATGCCAGACCTGGCCAGAGGGTGCGGAGCTGAGACAAATGCTGTGGGGCAGCCGCTCCAACCTGGTGAAGACTACAGACTTCATCATGGCGATTGGCCTGCAGATATAGCTAGCATGATCAAATGATCCTGAACGCAAAGAAGAAAAGAGCAAGGTAATGCAAATTTAACTGGTTGTTTACAGACTCTGCAGAGTCTTCTAAACCAGAATAAAGACATTAAGTTAACCTGTAGCACGCCCTTGTCCGTTCTCTTTGAACCAGCTAGGCCTACAAAAACGGTGTGCGGAAAAATTTTTTTTTTTTTGGAACGGAGTCACTCCTGACAGCCATTTTTTACTGCTGACTACGCCCTCCATATATACACGATATTTTGCCGGTTAAAGTATCGTGTGTTCGATTACAAATGGCTTTTGAACAGTTTTAATTTTGTATATGCCGTTTTGAGCAAGCCGACTTTTTGCGAAAGGGGAAGTAGGTTGTTGAGAAAGATTTTTATCGCGTAGATCTGTTTATTTTGTTTGTTTAAATGAAAGAACTACGTTTGAATTGGAAACTAACAGTTGTGGCGATATTGTAAACACAGTATCGATACATTGTTGTGGTTTCCATGGTTTTCTATCGAAGCGACTAGGCCTAGTGGTCGAGTCCAAATTTTTCCCGAGATTTTCATAAATTTTCAACTTCATCTTTTTAAATCTCAAAAACTAACAAACATACAACAAAAACAATAACACCCACATGTTCGTTATGCTATTGTGTATCTACACACCAGAAAATCATATTTATTGACAAACAAACATAAAAGTTACAAATTTTGAAAGACGACTACCACAGCGACTAATTAAGAAAATTAATTAGGTCAAATTTTTTTCAAAAATAATGTGGAGTGCGTAAGGTTAAGTTAACTTTACTCAAGTCTTGCTCATTGAACGACTGTTTTTATCTATGCAATGATATTTTATGTGATGTTATGGCTACTGGCTATTTTATATTCAGGTCAGGTCATCCCGTAACCAGTGAGGTCGTTGGGGCACACATGAAGACATCCTCACAATGCCACGCCACCCTTCTCTGTCAGATGCCGCTGCCTATGACTCTTCTGGTCAGAGATTGGTCCATTCTTTTATGTTGTCCTCTCATCTCTTTTTGGGATGGCCTCTTTGTCGTCTACAATGCACCTTTCCGTGGAGGATTGTATTTGCAAGACCATTTGATCTTGATATGTGACCGTACCAAGCGAGTTTCCTTCTTTTGACAGTTGCCAAGAGGTCTTCAAAAGGCCTTATTGCTGTTGTAATTCTATCTCGTATTTCCTCATTTGTAACTCGATCTTTGTAAGTGATGTTTAAAAGTCTTCGGAATCATCTCATCTCCAAGGCCTGTATCCTTCGTTGAAGGTCAGCTGTAACTGTCCATGTCTCACAAGCATAGAGGAATATTGACAGGACCAGTGCATAGTGCTAACTGTTTATCTTGCCAGATTTTGTTAAGCCGTGCAAGCACCGCTTTTGTCTGTGTTATTCTGGCCAACACCTCACATTTTGAGTCTTCTTCACTGACAATCGACCCAAGATATTTAAAAGGGTCAACCACTTCGAGTTCCTGACCGTTAGTTTTTATCCTGTTGTTGAAGCCCTTGGCGTTGTTGGTCATTAATTTTGTCTTTCCAGCGTTTATCTCCATACCATAGTCAAGAGCTGTTTCATCGAGTCTTCTGACATATTTCTGGAGTTCTGCTTCTGAACCCGCCAACCTGTCGATATCATTTGCAAAACGAAGGTTGGTAATCGTTCGGTCCCCTATCTATTATTGATGCAAAAATGACATGTGGTAAATGCATGACATCTTTATGTGATATTTTAGGTGATAAAGAGATGGAAACTGAAAAATAATGTTTGCAAAAAAAAAGAACTTTTATATTTCTAGCATAGCAGAACAGAATAAAATGCTCTGTCTGTGCTGTTTCAAGCAAATTAAACTTGTAAAAGCATGTTGTCGACATACCATTTCATACTGTCTCATTCTTTCCAAAAGTTCACTAAGTTGTTTGTCTTTATTTCTGCAGTCATCTTCAGCCTGAAATTGAAATTTCATAAAATTAACAGTTTTTTTTAAAGAAGCAATAACATTCTTAAATGTGACATAACTTGTCCAGGAAATCTTAATAATATTAATTTCATCCATCGTCATCGATGAGGACCAGACCACCAACATCATCACATGTCATAATGCAACCTTGAGTATGTGTGTGTGCTCGTGACTGATCAAGCCAATTCGAGCCTGGAAAAGTCTATGGAACGACTGGCAAACGTAATCAGCAGTTGTCTGAAATTTTCTCTGCTCCTTACTTCCTGATTGCACGTCTATCCAGAGCTGCCTGGATATGGAGACCCTCGCGGAATTCAATGCCTTCTGTGACCGTGCTCTTCCATGTTGAGCAATTGTGAGTCAGGTTTTCTCAGGTGTTACTGTCCATTTGACAGCACTTAAGGGACTCTCAGACTGTCCTTGAAATGTTTTTTAGGATGTCCTTGTGATCGTTCTCCTTCATAGGAGCCTCTTTGGAAGCCTTTCGTCTGACATTCGGGCAAGGTGGCCAGCCCATCTAAATTGGGTTTTTTGCAGAAGTGCATGAATACTTTGCTCTTCTGGACAGCACTTCAGTATCTGTGATATGGTCCTGCCAGCGTATATGCAATATGCGTCTTAGACAGTTTATGTGAAAAGGAATTAGCCTCCTGGTGTCACCAGCGTAGACAGTCCAGCTCTCAAATGCATAGAGAAGGGTGGGGACAATGGCGCACGGTAGACCTTCAGCTCAGTCATTATGTTGATTCCTCGACGTTCCCATACTTTGCTATTCTATTAGACCAGCTCATCAGTAATAGTCACTGATCTCGACAGCATACTTCCAAGGTAGACAAATTTTCCAACCGCTTGTAATTTCTGTCCCTTCACTGTAGCTACTTGCTGTTTATACAATGTACCTGGTGCAGGTTGATACATGACATCAGTTTTCTTTGTGCTAATTGTCAAGCCAAAGTTGCCACAAGCAGAAGAGATCCGGTCGATACCCTCCTGCATTTTTCATTCTCAGCTACTGTTCAGAGCAGTCATCCACAAACAAAAGTTAGCAAATCGTTTCGAACATTACTTTGGTCTTCACCTTCAGTCTGAGTAGATTGAATAGACCACCATCAATGCGGAAACACTGTATCAAAACTGTTCATATGAGGTTGTACAAGAAAGGTGAAGGAGAAGACATGGAAACAATGTCTCAAAACGTCTATGTCAGGTTGTATAAAAAAGATGTCCCAAAGCCGCAGGGAGCACGTTTCCAAGACATGATGATGATATCTTTTGTTCCACAGCAGAGATTAGACAGATAGAAGCTGCCAGTCTGTCAAAGGCCAGTTCTACCACCAGAGGCAAGGACAAGACTAAAGATTTAAATTTAGTTTATTAATTGTTATTGTTAACGAGAATGGGGACAAAGGACCTAGAAATGATCTGAGTTTACATTCAGAGATACCAGCGAGTTAATTACTGAAGGTCTCCGATAAGAGAGTTTAGCTGTAGATAGATACAGATCAGATGAAGTAAATGATGTTAATGACTAGATTATGAAATAAATTATTAACTATGTTATTGTGATGAAAGAATTTGTTTCTATGTTTCCTTTGTTGTCATGTGAGAGGGGAAATAATTCATGTAAAGGGGATAAATTGACTATATGGCACAGTAATATAATTGGATGAAGTGAGGATAGATCTGATACATATATAAGACAAATTGGTCCCAGTGACCAGGATAATGAGAAGTTCGGTTGTTATCTGTTACACTTCTGTTGTATAGTTTTATGGCACTTTATGAGGCCGATCCTAGTTTCCGCCACTTTGATTAGTTGATGCTCATAGCCATTCTTTAACCGGAAAGCCTATGTACAAATGATGTAGCACTTCTACATTTGCAAGCACTGATTCCATGGGACAACCTTTTCTCTTCTCTTACCTCACTCTGTTTCATTTGACTCTGTCCTACAGTCACACCCTTGCACAACTTTCACACGCGCCCTCGTGGTAAAGCCCTTCCATTGCACTTTGGTTGGGCTAGCTTCTGAGGGTGCACAAACCTAGCATAGGTACATACAGATGCACACATGCATCCAAGCACTGGTTTATGCGTCCTGATATCGCCCAATTGACTACGGTCTGGGGTGGAAAATGGCGCGCCTCCGCCAGTAGAAACTAGTGAGGCAAACATTTAAGCAAAAAAAAAAAAAAATTTGCAAGCACTGAAGCAACTCTCTCTTTTCTCACCTCACTCTGTTTCATTTGACTCTGTCCTACAGTCACACCCTTGCACAACTTTCACACGCGCCCTCGTGGTAAAGCCCTTCCATTGCACTTTGGTTGGGCTAGCTTCTGAGGGTGCACAAACCTAGCATAGGTACATACAGATGCACACATGCATCCAAGCACTGGTTTATGCGTCCTGATATCGCCCAATTGACTACGGTCTGGGGTGGAAAATGGCGCGCCTCCGCCAGTAGAAACTAGTGAGGCAAACATTTAAGCAAAAAAAAAAAAAAAAATTTGCAAGCACTGAAGCAACTCTCTCTTTTCTCACCTCACTCTGTTTCATTTGACTCTGTCCTACAGTCACACCCTTGCACAACTTTCACACGCGCCCTCGTGGTAAAGCCCTTCCATTGCACTTTGGTTGGGCTAGCTTCTGAGGGCGCACAAACCTGGCATAGGTACATACAGATGCACACATGCATCCAAGCACTGGTTTATGCGTCCTGATATCGCCCAATTGACTACGGTCTGGGGTGGAAAATGGCGCGCCTCCGCCAGTAGAAACTAGTGAGGCAAACATCCAAAACAACACACAATTGCGTACTACTACATTGGCCTCAGTATATATAAGCTGATACCAATAAACAAAGCAACACCACATTACTCCGGGACATTACCGCCCTTCTACGCGTCATACATAAAAGCCATTCTAGGACACGAACAACTAACACAACAGAAGACAAATAAAATATACAAACATCTAGTCAAGCTACAAGCGTCCACACTACACCTTAGAATAAAAAGAGGTTACGAATATTTTAAAACAGACTACACGAACACATTCACAAATCTACACAGCCCACACATTATCTCAAAAGTTAGAGACCTCTATTCAACCTAACTCCCATAAACACAGGAAAACAATGCAAACCAAAATGTCATCTATGTCAGACGAGCGAAAAAGAAACAGAAGACCACATATTCTACTCGTGCAATACAGCCATACCCACAAGACAAATTTTACAAGACACAATCGAGACACAAACAAGAAAGAAAGTAGACATGTATAATGCAATAATGCTAAACACCATACCAGACACGACACCAAACATTCAAATACTATTGCTAATTCTGCTATCAGAATACAGACACATCATATGGAAATGCAGAAATGAAGCCTCCTATTGCTTCAGAACATACTCCCCAGAAACTCTACTACACATGTTCATGAGAAAGGTGTTGTCCAGTAGCTGCATACAAATGTAAATGTTGTATTGTGAAATATGTATGTTAAAATATGCTTCATTATTTTCATTTTCAATTTCTCTTGCCATTTCAAACAGGAAAAATGTGTTAATGTGGAAAAGTGTGAATGAATGAATGTATGCCGGTTTGAGACTTTCCCTCCTTTTCTCTCCCAACACCACACAAACTGAAATAAAGTATAAAACAGGTAGCAAAGCAAGGAAAGTATCAATTTCCCCCCATTCCAACTGAGGGGTTTGTTTCCCTGCTGAACTAAATCACCCAAACTCTCCCCCAGTGATCAAATCTTATCTCCTCTCTTTTCAATTCAATAGTTTTATGGTGGTCCTTTCCTCCACTAGTCAGTTACTAAGTCTTGACCAAAAGGACAATGGACAGGAAATAGGCCGGGTTTTATGGCCTAAGGTAAAGAATGGTCTCATGTAGGCCATGCATTACCCACCGCCTTGACTACAGTACAGGTACACAAAACCTATATGGCTCTATAGCTTTTTGGGAAAAAATAAAATACATATATATATATATATATATATATATATATATATATATACAAATGTGTGTATAAGCAAATATGTATGTACGGATATGTACGCATGTTGCATTTGTGTATATGGTTACATGAGTTTATGCATGTACATATACGTATACACACACACACATATATATATATATATAAAATTGTATGTACATGTGTGCATACATGTGCGTGTATGTATGTATGTGTGTATATGTATGTGCATGTAAAAAGATATATGTATGTGTATAGATGAATAGGTATATATCAGCAAGTACACATGTGCATTCATTTATATGTGCATTCATTATGCTTTCACAAATAAATTTATGTCCCCATTCACCTCACAAAGTGTAACTCGTGTTTCATCTCATGGAAATTTTCACCTCATTTCAACTCACATCACACAAAGTTTTGTTTTAAAATTGTGCAATAAAGAATTTTCAAAAAAAAAACAAACAATACATAAATAAAACTATCTAATAACAAGCCTTGAACATATCAGTTGTGACATCATCGAGCTATGGGAAATGTGCTTCCATTTCGATCGCATTACATATGGTGCGAAAATGGTGATGCAATCCATATTGGTGCAGGAGAGGGCCAATACCACATTCATTGGAGGTGTCAATTTCATCATTGCTAGCCAGCATGCCAAAAACGTATCAGTAAAAATAGTCTCCTGACTGCTTGCAGCATTGGCAATACATGTTCAATGTCAGAAGCCACTTCTCACCATCCAATGTTACCTTCGCCCATATCGGTTATGATAACAGTGGTCATTCTTTGAAGACCTTGAACAGCTACTTTGCCGACCTGCCTATAAAAAGATTATTCTCTGTGACTCCAATGCCAGAACTGGCCCCAAACAAATAAGAGAGCACTACCTGGTAAATTTCTTCGATGACCTGAGAAATGATCGAGGAGAACATCTACCTTCTTCGCAGATACCAACAAATTGTTCGTGATGAGCACTTTTTAAAAAAAAAACATCTTTTGAGAAAAGATGGACATGACATTCTCTAAACTGGAATACAAAGGCGGAAATTTAAAACACTAGAAGGCAAAATCGAGGGGAAAATAAGAATAGAACGCTTGAGTCTTCCTCGTTCAATCTCATTTATTCTCTGGTAGTCAGCTGGTTTATCAGCATTTTGTAAAAATGTAAAAAAATGTATTTATCTATTTTTTAGATGCTCATTTAGAAATTGGGTTTACTTTCCATAGGGCTATGACCTTGCTGAATCTGAACACATTCATGTATTGGTTATGAGCCACACTGCTGTTGCCCATGCTGCTATGTCATATTCTAAGGCTGGTGACATATGTCCAGTGTACAACATCTTTAAGGTGGAGAATTGCATCTATCATTCAGTTTTTCACTTTATCTTCCTCTAACAGTTATGTCTAGGTATTCAACATCTTCCTGAATCTCCGACAACTATGCAGCTATCTCCATACTTGAAAGTGATAGATTTTCTTTACTGTTATGTTATGTTATGTTACTATAGTTTCAATAGCCAAACAAGAAGACTCAAATAACTCATGTTACACAAAAACCTAAACAATCTATTTTGCAAAAAATATAGATTGCGCGAAGAGCACTAAATATATCCATTTCTATTTTGGACATAAAGCTGCAAAGAATTGAAAATACTTCATCACCCAATAGAGCAGTGCAGTACTTTGGTTATGCCCATAATCATTTATTGATTTCCTTAAAATTAATAACTACCATAAGATGGTAGCAGGAGTCGTGGTAGCGCAGTGGTTAGTGATGGGATCGTTACATTTTTTTACTGTTTATGTCATGGCTTTAATTATATGACAGTTTTCATTTAAATATTGACAATATATATGAATAAATGTTAAATCACAGAAACAAATGAAAATTACCTTTCTAGCATCTTCTTCCAATTGTTTTAAATTATCCTTATAATGCTTGTTCTCATTTTGTAACTCTCTTTGCTTGTTCTGTACGCCGTCCCCTTGTGCTGAACCAGCTGTGCAATCAAATCAGAAATTATACACATTTATTTTATAAATTAAAAACTGGGCCTTCTGTACTGTGTTATGTTTGTATACATCTATAAAACAATTATTTTAAAAACAAATTCTTCTGACAAAGTTGACAATTTGATCCTTTATAAACAATTTCCCACAAGTAAAAACACAAGTGAAATCTGTTCAAGAGCTGTGACTGACACTGAAAATAGAAAAGACAAACAATCACCCATAAAAGTAGATTAAGAGAACTCTATAACACAATAAAATAACAAAAAAGGATAGAAAAAAATAGTAGATCACCTTTGAGATCTGAACAAAGTAAACTCAATGAAAGTAGAACATTTCCACAGGTAGAGAGATACATCAACTAAGTATGGTTATCAATTTTGGATCTCTAGAGTTGTATCAAGGTATTGCATTTTCCAAGGGCTAGTAATCTATCAATCTTAATAATTGTTGTTCTAAAAATAATATGTACAACTATGAATACTTCCCGTACCTCTCTGCAACTCTCTGTTTAGATCATCAATGAGAGCTGCGTTTTTTTCCATTTCTGAAGTGTACTGGTCTACTCTCTCAGTCAGATCCGCAATTTGGCTGTCCTTGTCTTTCAGAACCTAAACAGTTATCAAAATATCAAAGACAAATTTTATGAAAAGTTGGTCTCACACCATACTGTTAAAAACAATGCTTACTTTCTAATTTGCAAAAGTAATGCAAGCAGGATATCTTCCAACCAAAGACAATAAATCTCTTTTATGTTACGGTAAGCAGAATTGACATATCACTCAGTGCATACACTGTTTAATCTAAGGGCTGTGAGTTCAACAAGATAACAATTATGATTTTCAAGATTGCCACTTCAGAGTATCAGTAACGGCTGAAATCTCCATTCTCATAGAATTCATACATCACAATTTTCTGGAGTATTTTCACTTATCGGTTGATAACTTCAACACAGTACATAAATGAAAGACTGAGATGAAATATTCTAACAGATATTTTAACATCAGTATTTCTTATAGAGTTGTTTAAGAAGCACCACATCACTCAAGTGCTATTGGGATTAATATGTTTGTGGACTCCCTACACTACCGTGAGATCGCCTGTAGCTGCATTTAGTTGACCATTTCATGCCAACCCAAGCCAATTGTGTATGCGAGAGTGTCATCTGCAACTGTTAATATTAATCCTAACCCTGATTTTTGCTAAACTAGGGCAACTTTGATTGTGTATATATTAATCAGCATAGTTTAGTAAAAACATTGATAGGTAAAGGCTCAGAGACCCCACATGAACAGAAACAAAATGAAACCCATATTGTGGCAACAAGGTCTCCATTTAGGACAAAGAACAAATTATAACACATAACAATTCACAAAATTAGCAAAGACAATGGACATGACAACAGATACAGATGTGAGATGGTAGAAATATTTGCCAGAGAGTGGCCAGCGATGTGAGAAGCACGGCATGTCACTTACGAAAGAGTAAGCCAAACAAGAAATGATAATGTATGATCTAATGAGTATAAGTACTACACACACCATCTCCTATTTTATTATGTACCACGACATCAAAAGTGGATTTTGGCAGTATGGCAGTAAAGTTTGAAATTTTGTTTCCATCCGATAGGTGGCAGTGAAGTGGAATATGTGTGTATGTATGTATGTATATATATATATTTATATATATGTATATATATATATATATGTATATATTTATATTTATATATATATATATATATATATATATATATATACACACACACACATATAAAAACAGACATATGTACATACAGACACATATACATCAGGTCAGGTCAAGTCATCCTGTAACCGGTGAGGTTGTTGGGGCACACATGAAGACATCCTCACAACCCCACGCCATCCCTCCGTTAGTGGCCGCTACTTGTGCCTCCTCTGATCGAAGATTGGTCCATTCTTTTATGTTGTCCCCCCCACCTCTTTTTGGGACGACCTCTTCGTCGTTTGCCTTGCACCTTCCCGTGCAGGATTGTATTTGTAAGACCATTTGATTTCGATATCTGCTCGTACCAAGCGAGTTTCCTTCTTTTGACAGTTTCCAAGAGGTCTTCAAAAGGTCCTATTTGCTGTTGTAATTCTTTCTCATATTTCCTCATTTGTAACTCAGTCTTTGTATGTGACGTTTAGAAGTCTTTGGAAACATCTCACCTTAAGGCCTGTATCCTCCACTGTCCATGTATCACAAGCATAGAGGAATATTGACAGGACCAATGTGCGCATTAATCTGATCTTCGTGCATATGGCTAACCGTTTATCTTGCCAGATTTTGTTAAGACGTGTAAGCGCAGTTATTGTCTGTGCTATTCTGGCCAGCACCTCACATTTTGTTCCTTCATCACTGACAATCGAACCCAGATATTTAAACCGGTTGATCACTTCGAATTCTTGGCTATTAGCTTTTATCCGACAGTTGAAGATCTTGGCGCTGTTGGTCTTTAATTTTGTCTTTCCAGCATTAATCTCCATACCATAGTCAAAAGCTGTTTCATTGAGCCTTCTGACCCATTCCCAGAGTGCCGTTTTTGTGTCAGCCAACCTGTTGATGTCATCTACAAAATGAAGGTTGGTCATTGTTCAATACCCTATCTTGACAATACCAACGTGATATCCAAGTACCTCACTCACAATTCCCTCAAGAAATATATTGAAAAGTGTTTGGGAGAGTGTACAACCCTGTTTAACACCGACCGATGTACGAGACCAGTCCCCGGGTCTCCCATTTATTAAAACTGCCCTGGACGCCTTGTAAAACAGGTGTTCAAGGACTTGTATAATATTTCAGTTGATTTTATACCTCCTCATGGTTGCCCATAGCGCTTTGTGCCATACACTATCAAACGCCTTCTTGAAATCAATAAATATCTCTTCTGCGTCCATTGGGATGACTGATAGCAGACAGAGGTAAAGAACGAGGCAGGAGTGCATTTAACCAGGGGACAAGCCTGGTCATGGCACGGAGGTGTTGTTCGCCTGGTGTGCGGACAATCTCATGTTCAAGGACTGAGTCTCAACAGTTCGCAGTGAGGTGGCTGCTCCACTGCTTACGACACCCTAACCGAGAACTAAGTCTTCTACTAGTGGTTTCACACCTCAACGCCGTATGGGGCGAATATTAAGCAGCTCCCCGCCCGCTTTGATCGGCGGGACGGCAGAGACCTCTTTCTGCGGCTCGACCGGGTCGGGCTGAGATGCGAGCCCCAGATCCCAACCATATCGTTGCCTCCCGTCTCAGTGGTGCTGAGATTTAGGGCGGGATTCCGGCTTAGAGGCGTTCAGCCTTAATCCCTCACATGGTAGCCTTGCGCCATTGGCTTATCAGCCTAGCGACTCCTCTCGAATTGAGCAGGAATACCGTAGCAACGCCCTGTCATTAGTAGGGTAAAACTGACCTGTCTTCCGAGGGTCTTATACCAGCACCCGTTCACTATTAGACCCAACGAATCAATAGAGGGGTTTTTAATCAGTCAATGACCAAGTGTCTGAAACCTGTGGTTCCTCTAGGGTTAAGCAAGATTACCGTAGCAACTCTCTTTTATTAAGAGGGTAAACTGACCTGTCTTCCGTGGGTCTAATTCCAGCACACGTTCCTTATTAGACCCAACGAAAATGTCTGTCAGTCATTTTACGGTGTTGGCGTGTTGAGTCAAATTAAGCCATGATTACATATCTGTTGAGTAGGGGTATTGATTATACTGGCACACTCAACATCAATATGAAAAATTTTCTGCTTCAGTTGAAGAACATTTCTCTACAGCTCCGAGAAGCTAGATGGTACAGAAATAATGATGGATCCCAGATATGTGTTGCTTGGCGAGATAAGAAAGTCAAAAAGCCATGTATTGTTGTCTCCACCAAGACTACAGTTCAGATGGAGCAGGTTACAACTAGAAGAGGCAACACAGTTGAAAAACCCAAAGTAGTGCAGCGATACAACATGTGTATGAATAGATGTGACCATAGCGACCAGATGGTATCATACTATGGCAGCTTCCAAAGAAAAACAAGAAAATGGTGGAAAAAAATATTTAATTGGATCATTGAGGTTTCACAGGTAAATGCTCATATATTATACACGCTCTGTCATGCTGATGAGAAGCCTATGCCCTTGAAAGTCTTCAAAGAAAAGTTGATCCATCAGCTGACTGAGAAGGCTGCATCCATCATCCCGCAAGAGGTAGTAACCACAAACAGCAATAAAGTTGGGAGAAAATTCAAAGAAGGAAATAAAATTAAAAGATATGAGGGTGCTATGCATCTTGTGGATCACTAAGACAAAGACAGGAACTGCATTGTATGCTCAACTCCTGCAAAGAGAGCCGGCACAAATTTGTATTGCACTGGTTGCCCAGGAAAGCCACATCTCCATCCGAAGAACTGTTTTAGAGTGTACCATACACATGATCCTGCAGATGGTGCTCACTAAAGACATTGATGTACTGTCAATAAATTGGAGATATCTATTTTTTTTCTCAAATGTTTATTTTTCCAAAGATATATATTTTTTTCAAATGTTTATTTTTCACAAATTTGTAAAATTTTTCTGATCTGGTCTACATATGGTTACATTAGCTATTAGAAGTGTAAATATTATCCAATTTCTGTGTTCTTGGGTGTCTTTTTCTTCTTGTTGGATATACTTTATAATAACCACCAAGTAAAAGACATTAAATGTTTTGGACATTCAAAAATTGAAGGTGAGTTGGCACTTTTTAAATAATTTTGTAATGCTTTTCTCTTGTAAATAATAATTTACCATTTACAAATTTCCTACTAAAAAATAACACACAATTGTTTTAGATTTATCTTAGAGAACATTAATTTACCTAAAAAATGGTATATCATTCATAAAAATATGTTAATAATTAAGAAAACTGCAGCTAAATTTGTACATACCCCTGCAAATGGGAAAATGGGACCTAAATTTAATTCTGACACAGCCTGTTTTTCAATTCAGTAGCTAATCAGTTAAGCATGATCTCCCTCTAGTAAACCCATGCTGACTATTTCTAATTAGATTAAATTTGTCTAAGTGCATTACAATGTTTTCTTTGATTACTGACTCTATCAATTTACAGACTATGCTCGTTTAACTCACCGGTCTATAATTCGCTGGATCTGATTTTTTGCCTTTTTTGAATAAGGGAATCACTCCTGCATCTTTCCAATACCGTGGAACAATCACTTTTGCAAGTGATTGGGAACATAATATAGCCAATGATTCTGCTAGTTGGTCTTTAATTTCAAACAGCAATTTTGGATGAATACCATCTTGACCTGGACTTTCAAGCACTCCAATTTAAAAAAAACCATTTCCTCTGTAATACATATTGATCTTAATCCCGCTGTATCCATGTCTCTTTGGAAAATATCTATAGGCTGTGGGATCTTGGAGCAGTCCTCTTTTATGTAGACTGTGCCAAAGTACTGATTGAGTAGATTAGCTGCCTCCCTATTCTCACTTATTATTTTCCCTGTAGTGTCTATGAGAGGGCCCACTTTGTCTTTCGTTCTTTGTTTATTTCTAACATAAGAGAAGAAGCTTTTACTGACAGTCTTGATCCTCTGAGCAAGTTTGTTTTCTAAGTCTATTTTTGCTGTTTTATTCGCTTTCTGAGATATGCTCTGCTTATCCAAATATTTTAAATATGTTTCTTTTAATTTACCTGCCTCTATGTATTTTTTCCATGCTTTATTTTTAGCTCTTCTACACTTCCCTACAAATCTAGTTATCCACTTTTTACGCTTGGTGTTTACCTCCCTACATGGAACACATTTCTCTTTTAGAGTTTCTAGAACTGTTTTAAAACTCTCCCACTCCTGCTCAACATCTGTTCCTACAACAATATCTTTCCAAATTATGTGGTTCGCTGCCTCTTTCATCCTCTTAACCTTAGCCTTAGAGTAGTCGTATATTCGCATGTTTATGTTTACTTCTTTCCCTGCAATGAGATCCCAACGGATGATTTGATGATCACTTGAGCCAAACAGTTCCCAACGGTAACGTTTTCAATCATATTTTCCTCTGTAGTAAAATGTATTATGTATTAAAACCACACAGTTTAAGGCCTCCTATAAAGAAATTGAATGTAATAATTGGCAACTGAGGTGTAGGAGTGATTAGAAATGTCTTTGAGCTGTTGGCGTAAGCAGACAGAGCTCAAGGCCATTCTCCCCAATGTATTTCATACTGTAGCTGTTGCAAATAATAGCAAAGATTAGGTTGCATGACTTGCAAATGAAATCCTCTTTTGTCTCAAAAACTGCTTTCTGAAAGGCTATTGAACATGTCTGGAAAGCATAGGGCTATGTAACCACACTTGTTGTCACAAGGCAAGCCCCTACAGTTGGTGGTTTATTTGGTGGTTTATGATGTGAGGTTGTAATCGGCTTCTGACCAACAGGTAAATGGAAAAATGCTCAAGAAGATAGTGGATAGAAAAATAATGGCCTACCTTGAACGGGAGCAGATTCTACCCAATATGCTAGGCAGCTGTAGAACAGCGAAGGAGACCTGAGCTAACGCTGGAACTTTCGCGAATGATGTGTACGAGGGGTTTCAGTCAAAACAAGAAACAGTTGCGGTGGCACTCGATCTGGAAGACGCATACAGCCGTGCCGATTTTGGGACCTTAATTACCTGTCTGCAACAGTGTGGTTTGAACCCGTGGCTGGTTAGTTGGATATCAGCCGCCCTGATGGAAAGAACAGTTGCGCTACGCGTGGGATCGTGGACATCAGAACCGAGGCGAATATGTCCAGGACTGCCTCAAGGGTTTCCGCCCTCACCCGTGCTGTTCAACATTTAAACAGTAAAAGTGGCCAATAATCAACCCACAGGGACAGGGCGAACGTTGATATTTGCCGATGACATCCTAGCATACAGGACTGGCTCAGACAGGCAAGAGTTGGTCAAAGACATCCAGGAAACCTTGCAAGCAATCTCACAGTGGTGCGGTGACTCAAGCTCCAAGATCAATCCGCACAAGGCCTGCATGATGTGGTGCTCTTTGAATAATTTCATAGTAAAGGCCAAACTCCCGGGTATCACTTTTGATGGTTGCACTATTGACAGGTGTGACAGGTTGAAATACCTCGGAGTGACTTTTGATGGTTGCACCATTGACAGGTGTGACAGGTTGAAATACCTCGGAGTGACTTTTGATGGTTGCACCATTGACAGGTGTGACAGGTTGAAATACCTCGGAGTGACTTTTGATCGCAGTCTTTCCTATAATTGCCATGTTGACCACATCGTACAAAAATGCAAGAGAGGGTTAGGAGCACTCAAGACCATGGCTGCTGCCGACTTGGAACAACGCCTTCTGTTCATCTTATTTCGTCAGGTCGTTTTGTCTGTCATCGATTACGGACTAGGCATCCTCACACTATCAAGAACACAGTGTGAAAGGTTGGAACACATCCAGAATGAAGGTATGCGACTGGTTCTGGGCTGCACTAGAGATACCCTAATTGTGATGATGCGATACATGTTGGGATTGTTATCGGTGACATCCAGACATAAACTGGAACAAGTCAAAGCCTATATGCGTGTCCCCACAGACACGCGGCACCCTCTGCACAGTAGTATCTCAGAAATCAAGGGATCAAGAGAAGGGCGTCATGGATGGCACAGGCTGAGACAAAATTCAGACACGTCACTCCAGCTGAGACGATAGCCACAGGGGAAGAATGGGTCCATACTGGTGATAGAATGATAGTCATCATAACCTTAGGCAAGGAATGCAGAGAACGGAGCAACAGGAGAGCAGAGCACGGGGTAAATCAGCGGGAAACTGAGAACACCCAGGAGAGTGACGCTGTCATATACACCGACGGATCAGTTGTGCGCAGAGGGACATCAGGCTGGGGTTTCTCGGCTAGAGTGAGAGGAGAGATCGTTGCTGAGCGCAGTAGGGCATACATGTCAACAACCTCCAGTATGAGAATGGACACGGAAACAGTGACCTCAGCACTGAAATGGATATCTGAGACATCTTTAACAAAGTCAGTCATCGTGACAGACACGCAAGCTGTACTTCAGAAAGTACAGAAGGGATGGCTTAGGTACGAGTGGATAGCTGCTGTTGATGCCTAAAACCTCCAGGCGTTGACATGGATCTACTGTCCTGCTCATGCCGGGGTTCAGAGCAATGAAAGAGCTGACATCATGGCTTCACAAGCTCCCATCATGGGGACATTAGTGATGGATAGAAGTGACATTTTGAAATCGGTCAATGACCGCATGCTGGATGAGGACACCACAATAGATTAAGCAGCAATCCACAGACTGAAAAGTGTCGACATTAAACGGGGTTCGAGCGGAGTGGGGAAACGAGGTTCAAGCGGAGTGGGGCGCATGAGAGGACGGCGCAGGAGAGGTACAACCAGCGAGCTACAGGGACCATCAGCATCCATACCTTACGCCATTTGATGAGAGAGACTGAGCACCTATCACATCTGTAGGCTACCAAGGGAAAATTAAGAAATAACACAACACGTGGAAGGACTGGAATAAAGAACAGGGAGATCATGGAACAAGGTCTCGGACACAGGAGCTGAGGATCAAAAGTCAGAACCAGTTTAACATGGTCAAATGGGAGATGGTGAAAAAGAGTGAGGGTGTCAGCATGAGAGATAAAGATAACATGTTGGATGGCAGAGGTAAGGATAGGTTCAGGGTAGATTTGCTTTGTAGAAAAAGTCAAGCATCTTGCCCGTCTTTTGTAGAAAAGTGGGTCACTGCATGATTGAGAGCAAGAAGAAGTGTAAAGGAGATAGATATGTGTGTTAGTGGGTTTTAGATAGACGTCACATAGCAGCCCAAGATGAAGGTACCTTTTTGTGCATTCTGCAATAAACGGCTGAAAATCTATATTTTGGATTGTCTGAGTTATACTGGATATGATTGAACCTTTAAATAGAGACTCTGGACACACTCTACTGGTGTGTAGTATGGCTGGAAGCATGTTATTACCAGTTGATGTGTATTTGGTCATCTAGAGGCAAGATGAATTGATGTGATTGTCATTATTTTCCTGTGACATTTGATATGAACATAGTGATTGTGTGAATTTGACAGTTGTCTACTGTCATAAATCATAAGGAAAAAAGGGATAATAATGCTTGTGTCTGGGCACAAAGTGGTGAAAAAGCTCATGGCAGTCCTATCTGCAGATGGAAAGGATCAATTGTAGTACATACCATATTAATACCAATTCTGAAAAAGTATAAATAATTAGGAAATCTAAATGGCTACAGACCTATCAGTTTACTTAGTTATGTTAGAAAACTGATGGAACATATAAATGCCAGACTGATGTGGCACTTGGAAAGAAAACACCTTTTAATTCCACTGCAAGGTAGATTCTAACAACAATAATCAACTGAAGACCACATCATTTACATTGCCTCGAAAATTGAAGATGCCTTCCAAAAGAAGAAAAAAAAAAAATACAATAGTAGTATGTGTGGATTTAGAAAAAGTTCTTGATATAGTTTGAAAAGTAGGATTGAAAGAAAAATGTGAAGAAGTAAAGTAACTGTCTCATTTAAAAAAAAGACAATGAGGGGGCGGTGTGGCCTAGTGGTTAAGTGGCACGGCTCACAAACCGAAGGTGCTGGGTTCGATCCCCATCACAGCACCGGCCGTTACCCCGGGGAAGCAAACCCTTAGAAAATGCAGGAGGAAGCAGACCCTTACATAAAATGCATGCTGAAGTCGGATGCACTGGGCCGACAGGCGCAAAATAAAAACCACAGTGCAACGCACACCGCCTTGGGGATAAGAGAAAATAAGGCGAACGCAAAAAAAAAAAAAAAAAATACAATGGAACATACCTCACTCAAAGCAGACACAGTGGCCTTATCTGAATCCATGCTTGCAGCAATGAGTTGCTCTTTCAAACGAAACAGTTGCTCTTGAAGATAAGTTATTTGGAAATCTTTTTCTTGCATAATTTCCTGTGAAAACAAAAATAATGTAGTGAAAAAACATTATTTTAATCAAATCCTAATGTATCTGAGATTTCTAACAGAACAAACGAAACTCTTTTTAATTTCAACACTTATCTTAACTTTTTCCTGATCATTAACCAACATATCATTTCACAAACTAAACCTTACCATACCATTAACCAACATATCATTTCACAAACTAAACCTTACCATACCATTAACCGACATATCATTTCACAAACTAAACCTTACCATACCATTAACCAACATATCATTTCACAAACTAAACCTTACCATACCATTAACCAACATATCATTTCACAAACTAAACCTTACCATACCATTAACCAACATATCATTTCACAAACTAAACCTTACCATACCATTAACCAACATATCATTTCACAAACTAAACCTTACCATACCATTAACCGACATATCATTTCACAAACTAAACCTTACCATACCATTAACCAACATATCATTTCACAAACTAAACCTTACCATACCATTAACCGACATATCATTTCACAAACTAAACCTTACCATACCATTAACCAACATATCATTTCACAAACTAAACCTTACCATACCATTAACCGACATATCATTTCACAAACTAAACCTTACCATACCATTAACCAACATATCATTTCACAAACTAAACCTTACCATACCATTAACCGACATATCATTTCACAAACTAAACCTTACCATACCATTAACCGACATATCATTTCACAAACTAAACCTTACCATACCATTAACCAACATATCATTTCACAAACTAAACCTTACCATACCATTAACCAACATATCATTTCACAAACTAAACCTTACCATACCATTAACCAACATATCATTTCACAAACTAAACCTTACCATACCATTAACCGACATATCATTTCACAAACTAAACCTTACCATACCATTAACCAACATATCATTTCACAAACTAAACCTTACCATATCATTAACCGACATATCATTTCACAAACTAAACCTTACCATATCATTAACCAACATATCATTTCACAAACTAAACCTTACCATATCATTAACCAACATATCATTTCACAAACTAAACCTTACCATACCATTAACCAACATATCATTTCACAAACTAAACCTTACCATACCATTAACCGACATATCATTTCACAAACTAAACCTTACCATATCATTAACCAACATATCATTTCACAAACTAAACCTTACCATACCATTAACCAACATATCATTTCACAAACTAAACCTTACCATACCATTAACCGACATATCATTTCACAAACTAAACCTTACCATACCATTAACCGACATATCATTTCACAAACTAAACCTTACCATACCATTAACCAACATATCATTTCACAAACTAAACCTTACCATACCATTAACCGACATATCATTTCACAAACTAAACCTTACCATACCATTAACCAACATATCATTTCACAAACTAAACCTTACCATACCATTAACCGACATATCATTTCACAAACTAAACCTTACCATACCATTAACCGACATATCATTTCACAAACTAAACCTTACCATACCATTAACCAACATATCATTTCACAAACTAAACCTTACCATACCATTAACCAACATATCATTTCACAAACTAAACCTTACCATACCATTAACCAACATATCATTTCACAAACTAAACCTTACCATACCATTAACCGACATACTAGTTCTGTTTAATTTTTGTTTTGTGGAGCGGGGTTTTTTATGCAAGCCAATACTTTACTGTTAAACCTAGAATACATCGCATTTTCTAAATTTCACCTAAACAAGCATATTTTGTTACAGAAAACATCTTTTTCACCCTGTGTTTTTCCCAAATAATGGTCACTGCTTCTACTTCAAGCACTGGACCAAAAAGATAAAGTGCAGTACAGACTATGGTTGTTTTTGAGAGCTTGCTACTGAGTGATTCAGAGATACATGATTCAGATAGCAATTGTAATTATAGTGATGGCTTATAGTGATGGCCTAAAGCCCAGTAGAAAGAAACCAAGACATTCTGGCTTAGGCTTAGTTAAGACTGAAAATAAATTTGGTCCAAACCTACAAAAAAAAAAAAAGCCCTGAAAGAGTTAATACATGCTGATGGTTTAATTGGATGAATGTAATGTTATCTATCGATCTTGGTGTATATTATTGCTCTACAAGGCAGTTTTTACTTTAGGGGGTAGGATAGAAGTATGTAAGGGATAGTCCCTCGTGGTGATAAGCAGCCACATCCTTGATCGCCAGGATCCCATTTGGTTCCCCCACTTCTGTCTAGCTCACGTATAGCTCCTAGAGTCTGCCTTTGTATGGCAGCGCCACCCCTGGGGCAACTGCTTTGGCTGGCTGGCTATACTACGTAAGTGAAATGACAAGAAGGAGAGTCCACCCCTGACTGGTAAACACAGCTGCTGGTGGAAGAGGCAGAAGATCGACCTGGATGACAACGACTCTAAAAGTGGGAGCTAGAAATGCCTGGTATCGGGCTAAGGGCGCAAACTAGAGACCATAGTTAGTAAGCGGCCGGAACAACGTGCAGAAAGCAATGGCAAACTACTAGACGTAAAATGCCAAAAAACCTATGACAGTCGATAGAAACAAAACTCAAAGATCTGATGGTGAAGCCCTCAGACCAGGCAGATCATCAACGCCAACTGGGGAAGAGGCCGATTTTAGAGCCAGTACAAGTAATAGAGATGACGGCTTAAAGCCCAACTGCATTACAGTGGACAACTCTGAAATGGGACTAAAACCAAATCTAAGAATAGGCACCTGGAACGTGAGGAGCCTATACCAGGAAAAGTTGTTTATGATTGGAAAAGAGATGGAGAGAACCAGGATAGATGTTCTGGGAGTCTCTGAACACAGATGGGCCAGTCAATGGCACTGTATCAGCACATCGCGAGAAACATTCATATACTCTGGGATGGACAAGGGTGGAAAAATCGGGGTCGGCTTCATCCTGTCAACGAAGATGGCATCTTCACTTCTCGGTTATAATCCACTTAATGACCGAATAATTGTAATCAGATTAAAGGTGAAGATGAGAAATTAAAAAATAATTCAAGTTTATGCACCAACATCAGCAGCTGATGATTGCGAAATGGAAGATTTCTATGACACCTTACAAAAAACAATGGAAAAAGTAGAAAAAAGAGACATCTTGAACATCACTGGAGATTGTAATGCGTAAGTTGGAGATGAAAGAGCTGAAGATGTGAGAAGTGTACAAGAACCTTTTGGTTTGAGACACAGAAATGAGGGAGGAGAAAAACTGTTTGAATTCTGCATGAAAAATAACCTCTCCATTGCCAACACCTTATTTAAACAACATCCACGGAGACTATACACGTGGACCTCCCCTGATGGTAACAGCAGATATCAAATACCTTACATCCTGGTACAACAAAGATTGAGGTCAAATGTGCTGGCAACAAGAACGCTGCCAGGAACAGACTGTGATACGGACCACGAATTACTGTTTGCAGTTTTCTAGACAAAACTTTGTAGGATTAACAAAGGTTTCCAGCCAATGCGCTTCGATGTGACACCGACTGAATACAACATCAAAGTAGAAAACAAATTTGAGGTGTTGCTTGCAGTACATGAAGAGTTGACATCACATGCAAGGGATATTTAATCTCGATAGCATATGGAATGATTTCCAGTATGTTGCACAAGAAACAGAGCTATATTTCAGATGAAACACTGAAACTCATTGAAGAAAGGAAACAATTAAAACAAATGGAAAGTCAGGGGACCAACACAGCATATAAAAACTGTGCAAGTAAAGTTAGAAGAGAAATGAGAAATAAGAAAAGATAAAAGACGATACATAGTGAACACTTGTAAGGACATAGCAAATCTACAGCAACAAGGCAGGGAGAGAGATGCCTTCAAGGGGATAAGAACACTGACAAGGGAATTCCGTCCGGTTCTGCATGTCATCAATGACAAAGAGGATACCACATTAACAGAAACCAAAGACATACTGAATAGACGGAGAGAGTACTGCAGAACCATGTAAGGAGATAGCACAAAGCGCTCAGTTACAATCCTACCAAAGGATGATAAAAAACCTGAACCAACATTGGAGGAAGTACGATCAGCAATCAAAAGCCTGAAAAAGGGAAAGTCCCCAGGATGTGATGATATCCAAGAAGAGCTAATACAAGCAGGAGGGGAGGTCAGTGCTCGAGTTTATCACAAGCTGTGTAAACAGATATGGCACAGCACAGAGTGACCAGAAGCATGGAAGAAATCAATTTATATTCCCCTCCCCAAAAAGGCAATCTAAAGCCTGTGCACAAACTACCGAACTATCGTGCTAATCAGCCACACTAGCAAGATACTCTTGGAGTCAAGAGTTTAATCTTAATTTCATGTGGTTCTAAGCAGGTTTTAGAAAAGACATAGGGACCGGGGACCATATATTCAATATGAGGAATATCTACGAAAAATGTAGAGGTGAATGTAGACCTGTACACATGTTTCATTGATTTACACCAAGACCTTCGATTCGGTAAAACATCAAAATCTGTGGAACATCATGAAGGAAATGAGGTTTCCTGTGCACATTATACATCTCATTTAAACATTATACCAAGATCAACGAGCTGCTGTCCGAGTATCTGGGCAAACATCAGATTGGTTCGCAGTAAAAAAGGGAGTAAGACAGGGATGTATCCTCTCACCTTATCTATATAACATCTATGCAGAATGTATAATGAGAAATGTTAGAGAAGACGAGAACATTGACAGTTTTGATACATTTACGATTGGCGGGTACGAGATTCCAGAGTCAGATATGCAGACGACACAGTGATACTATCAAGAAGTGTAGAAGGGTTAGAGTAGCTAATTTAAGCTGTAAATCGACACAGTAAAGATAAAAAGCTGTTTATACATATAAACAAAACAAAGATAATGACCACCGACAAAATGAATGTCAACATAAATTTACAGTGGGCGGTGAGGAAAGAGATCTGGTCACCCTTTTTTAATATCTGGGCTCCAGAATTGACAAGAATCGTGACTGCTCGAAAGAAATCAGAAGAATAATAGCCATGGAATTGCAGAGATTGAACAGCTCGAAGAAATTATGGCAGAGCACTACCAAAATGACAAAAGTAAAAGTCTTGAGAGCCTGTGTTTTTCCTGTGCCATCTTATGGCTGAGAATCATGGACTATTACCAAAAACTTCTAGACAAAGAATCAAATCCTTCAAGTCAAAATGTTACAGAAAGATCCTCAGAATACCCTGGATGGAGAAAAAGACAAATGTTGACATTCAGCAAGAGTTGAGCATAGAAGGAGAACTGGTTTATAAATTCTATTATGGCTAGAAAATGTAAAAACTGGTCACATCAAGAGACACAACGGTCTTGAGATAGCAGTGGTGGAAGGTATGGTGCCAGACAAAAGAGGAAGGTGTAGACCGAGAAGACGATGGTACCAAGATATCCAGGAATGCCTGAGTATGACTATGGCGGAGGCTGGAGTTTTGGCAAGGGCAAGAGTTTCTTTCAGACAGACTATGATGGGAGCGACGATCTATAAAGGACATGCTACATGATGATGACAAGGCAGTTACATTTTTCACCCATGTTAAACAGTACATTTATGTCTAAGTAAGATTTACAATAACAATTCTTTGACATGATGTAAAAAAAAAAACAAATAGAAAAATAGAACACAATAGTTGCCCATCACAAGCAAAGATGGTAACAGCATTACACTAGTGCTGCAAGATATGATCTCATATGGCTTTGAAGTCCAATCTTGGCACTGCAGACTGCAGCATTTGGTATGCATATGAATGACGTCAACTGTGGGGACCATTGTGCATTCTGGTCTTCTGGACAGCTCGCATTCTCAGAGTCCCGACGATGATAAACCACTTGATGATCTGAGCAGCTTGTGTGCAATGATATTAGTGCACCATGCGGAACAGCTCTGTGCAAGCATCTCCAGGCGGTGTTGTTCTGTGAAAGCATCCCCAAAGAGGTGATATCATTCTTGAAGCTCCTAAGAGGTATTTTTAAGGTTTCTGTAGTGTTTCTTCTGTCCCCCTGACGAGAGTCTGCCTGTTCTGCTGTTGGGTAGGACAGAGCAGCATGTACAAACGATTTAGCGGCCTGACATATCTGCTATATACTGTCTTAGTTTTGCAGACGTAGTGAATCAGTTAAAATCTGCATAAATACTGCTGGTTTATTCTCAGTGCTGCTATATACTTTGTGGTGATTTAAAATTAAAAAGTAGAATATAGTAACTATTTCCTAAATCACTGGACAACTTATTGTGCTTTGTTTATGTTAAGATTTGTGATCCTTCTCTTTCAAATATATTTCAAGAAGTTTCGGTGGTCATATGTTTCCCAAATATTGTGACAATTCTTATGACAGGTGTCAAAACCATGTGTCGAGGGCCACTTGTAGCTAGTTGGAACCTTAATCATAGCCAGAAAATATGCAGCTTAAAAAAACATTTAAAAAATATATAAATGCACAATGTATATCAACTGCTGTATCACTTGTTGGTTAAGCAGTAAGACTCAGCTATCATTGCTAGATTTTTGCCTAAAAAGAAAATAACAAAAGGAATAGATATTGTGAAAAATATCTAAATGATGATCATTACCATCAGTCCCATAACGTAGAAGGTCGTCGAAGCACTGTTATTGAGGTTTGTAGTATCAGCTCCCGCCATACAACAACGGTGTGTCTTGGGCCACTACCCACCTGACGGAGCCGATCTCTCTCCAAGTGGCATTATAGTTCATTATAGCTGACACTGTCTTCAGCTAGGGCGAAGGGCGCCAATCTCGCAAAGTTCAGCTGTGTGAACTAGACCGTGAAATATGACATGTTTAAGCGTAGTGCTATTCATATAGCCGATGTCTATTCCAGGATAATCGAACAGAAGAAAACACACAAAATAAACAAATTAACCAATCCAAATGGAAAGCAATGTTTCTGTGACCACAAGTGTAAGTCGTCGACTAGTGTGAATTCCCAGCAAATCCATGGTCTGGCGGCATCTATAATGGACTAAAACAGAAGAGCAATGTAGACCCGCAGCCAGTTATGGCACCATCTTTGCCATCATGAAAATGATACTTGCTAGATATCATCTGTTTGGAAAACCTGACAAGGTTGACGACGGATAAAGCCCAGGAATGGTTGGTACAAAAGTGGTATAGATAGCACTTTAACAGAAACCAGATACTAGCAGAAAATTGTGCCCTATCTCTCACATGAAAATGCCATGTCAATTATCAGACATTTTGAATTTCATCTGAGCAAGGGGTTTGAATTTATCAACAATTAAAATATTTTCTAGACAAAATAGAATCTGATGGTGCTGGTGATGTCTTCTTCTCTGAAGTGCCATTGTTAAGCCGTTAAAATATGTTCACAAGAACTTTTGAGTTGCAAAATGATATCCAAGAGTTCATTAAAGCTAATGGCAAGCAGATATCAGAGTTTGACGAACCAAAGTGGTTGGCCAACTTTGTCTTTCTTACAGACATTTCTTTGCATTTGAATGAGTTAAATTTGAAGCTTCGGTCTCAAGATCAATTGGTGTGTACAACCACAAGGAAGCTTTTTCAGTGAAATTATAAACTCTTGAAGTGCCAATTTCAAAATCGGAATTTAACATGTTTTCAAATAATGCTGAAAAGACAGTATGTAGAATACATTTCTGAATATGTGGCTGCAATATCTCAGCTCCAGAGACAGATTTCCTAAAGAGAATCCAAGATTTTTGTAGTGCTCTCAATGTGTTTGCTAACCAACTCTTTTCAGTGAATGTGAAGAAGACTCAATGGTACCTCAACATGAAAACCATTGACCTTCGAGGAGACCAGAAAATCAAATTTGATGAAGTTTCTCTCCTATAACTTTCTCAAAATTATGTAGAAAAAAGAACATTTTGTCATTTGAGAACGGCAAGGATCTTCTCCTTCTTCGGAAACACATAGTTTTGTGAACAGATCTTTCCCAGAATGAAGAACTCAAAAATTGAATTTCAGGACAAAAATTATTGATTGTCATCTGCAGAACTACCTTCGATTAACTACCACAGAAATAGCTCCTGACATTGTATCATTGGTTAAAAAATATAGTTAGTTTTCTCATTAACTAAATCTTTCATTCCTTTCATTGTTATTTTATTGTTGAAACAACTCTGAAGTGAAATATTTTCCAGTTGAATTTACTTATAATAAATAGCATGGAACAAGACTGTAAATGATTATGTGTTCTTTATTAACATATGTTCCCTAAGGAAATTCATTCACAATTCAAGCTTAAAAACGGTATATACAATTTGTCTATTGTACGGTTTTCAATGTGTACCATCAAATATTATAATTGTTCCGAGGACTTCCAAATGGTTAGGTATTTCTGTCTTATGTGGTGTTTTTTGCACACAATGCAAAAATATTGAAATTTCAATTTATTATCAAATGGCATCATCAACAAGGAAGTAACTCACTTGCCACTCGTCCACTTTCTGATTCACAGCGACAATAATTACATCATCAGCCTCTCCTTTCGACTGAACCTGCTCTGTAAGGTCCTGAACTTGATTTTTCAAAACATCATTCTCTTCTCTTAGAGAATCAGTGACAACATCACTTTGTTGAAGAACACTCTGAAAGTTACAAAATATATTATTTTCAACTTTTCTGAATTAAAGTTCTATCATCCCTACTACAAATAAATATAAACTGAAAGTTAGTTTCAAAGTCTCAAAGCAGTTATGGTGATTAAAACTCAGCTATCATTAACCACCTGATAACAGGTAGAAAACCAACACTCAGCGCAGCAAAGAGTGGAGATGGGAAGAATATTTTCAGTAGTTCAGACAGGAAGAAAACCAACACTCAGCGCAGCAAAGAGTGGAGATGGGAAGAATATTTTCAGTAGTTCAGACAGGAAGAAAACCAACACTCAGTGCAGCAAAGAGTGAAGAATATTTTCAGTAGTTATGTAATCAGACAGGAAGAAAAGCAACAAAAAGTGACATTCACTCTAAGCAACAGTGAATAAGAACCAATCATATTAATCATAAAAACAAATGTATTTACACAGAATACATAACACTAATAGTTTGCTTTATATAATGATTATATTGTTTAATCTAAAAATATCAATACAAATATGGAAGTACGTGAAGGTTGATGTGTTTAAAATGTAATACATGTCAGTATTTATGTTTTGTATTTTCAATTCCAAGTTTATCTGTTGGGAGTACATATTTTATAAAATTCCAAGTTTATCTGTTGGGAGTACATATTTTAACAAATCTGATGTTTTTCAGAGACGCTTATGATTAAAAATGATAGGACACATACATTTCTATACAATATTTCATAACATTAAAAATATATAGGGTTTGTTCATCATTATCGCCTCTCTTCCTTCAATTTGCCAATGACATAGTGCTCATCACAGAGTCAGCAGCAGAAGGCAACCAAATGATGCAGCTACTTGATGGAGAGGACAGGAAAGCGGGACTGGAGATGAATGTCTCGAAGACCAAAGTGTTACAAAATCACTTCGCCACTTTTGATCCAGTCTTCCTTGGTGAGGTATGATTAGAGGATGTCAACGAGTACATATGTCTTGGGCACCTTCATAATGTAGAGAATAACCTGGAACCCGAACTGACAATTTGTCGCCGCGCAGCCTTCTCGTCTATTAACACAGTCCTGGACGGTTGCCATGACCAGGACCTACAAGCCTCCCTCTTCAATTCCACTGTACTCTCTGCGATGTGCTATGGTACTGAGACATGGACACTAACAAAATGACTAAAAGACAAATTGAGAGTGACCCAGACCTTCCTTGAGAGATGCGTGGTCGGAATCACTCTCCGGAACCAATGTTTGCAAGGTTTCCACAATTCTGACATAAAATGATTGTTCCTGGTGAATGATGCTGTAATCCATGTAGACAAAACAAAACATAGATGGGCAGATCACATATTACAACGAAATGATGGAGCACAGCGAAAGCAGTTTGGTACCCCCGGATTCAAGAAGAGACAGCGTGGAAGACCTCCAATGTGTTGGTCAGACTCCCTTGCTGCATGCTGCAACATCCGAGACGCCTCTATAGGAGCACTTACCACACACTGACTTCAGTGACCCAAGACATGGTCCGCTGGAGACGAGACCCGCAGCTATGCTGAGAAATTGGTCATCAAGATCAAGAAGATCATCATTGTCATAAAGTGTGAATTTGTCTAATAACCTTTGCATATCCTTCATCTACAATTTAATACCATTATTTCGGTATGCACTATGCATCGCTAAGATTCGTACATCACTCATTGTATAAAGCAAGTATTATGTACAACACCCGAGCAGTTGTCGGGGCAAACAGAGTAGGACCACTGTTTTCTTACTTGCATATGAACAACTGAACAATGTTTGCAATGTCTGCATGTCTTAGTAATGGTGATAGCTGGCATGTCATTTCTTCTTCTTTTTCTTCTTTGTACGCTGTCAGATGTCAACCTTTATTTTTTTTTAAAAAGCAGCGGTCATCCTGAGGCTGTCGACACTGCCATAGAGCTTGTCTAGTGTTGCCAATGGTGATGGCCACATATGCTTTCTCTGATCCTCGTATGTCGGGCAGTTTTGCAGCAGATGTTCAGCGGCCATTTTCCCAGTACCGCACGTGCATTCGTCAGTGCCACATATCTTCAATTTATTGAATAGGTGGTACCTCAGTCTATTGTGGCCAGTACAAAGTCTGAAGACGACCACCTGCTCTCTTCTGTTCAACTGGTAGTAGGCATCGTTTTTTGTGTAGCCAGTATGTTCTGCTTCCCATTTGGTTATGTATCTAGCTCTAATAAGCCTTTTTGACTCTTCGTACGTCACACTAGTATCTGGTTGTGGTAGTCTTGCACCTTCTTTTGCCAGTCTGTCTGCCTCCTCGTTGCCTTGGATGTTACAGTGGGATGGAACCCACTGTACCACTACTCTTTTTGGTACCGCACGTGCATTCGTCAGTGCCACATATCTTCAATTTATTGAATAGGTGGTACCTCAGTCTATTGTGGCCAGTACAAAGTCTGAAGACCACGACCTGCTCTCTTCTGTTCAACTGGTAGTAGGCATCGTTTTTTGTGTAGCCAGTATGTTCTGTTTCCCATTTGGTTATGTATCTAGCTCTAATAAGCCTTTTTGACTCTTCGTACGTCACACTAGTATCTGGTTGTGGTAGTCTTGCACCTTCTTTTGCCAGTCTGTCTGCCTCCTCGTTGCCTTGGATGTTACAGTGGGATGGAACCCACTGTACCACTACTCTTTTTGGTGTGGAATGCTGGCATAGTTGACAGAGTACTGCTCTTAAGTCATTAAGTTCAGTATTTTTCTGGCTTTTTAGTGCTGTGACTAGGGACAGGGCATCTGTAAACAGGACTATATGGCTTTCATTTCTTTTGCATGTCATCATTTCTTATACTGCAGCCCTCAGTGCCTCTGCCTCCGCTCTGAAATTGCTTGAGGATTTTCCAGTTGCCACTGATAGTGTTGTTTTTCTGCCATTTGGTAGGCTCAGGAATACCCCTGCCCCTCGATTCTGTGTTGTGTTTGTTACAGAGCCGTCAGTGTATGCATGGGTCCAGTCCATGCTTGGGTAGTTTTTCGTTATGTACCTCAGGGTTATGTCTCTTTTTACTTTTTCAGTTAGGCTGTTCTTGTTTCCAATACCTGGTATATTTTCTACCACCTCTGGAAATATATGTTGCCTCCAGGTAGGTTTGCGTACAGTAGGGATGGGCTTTGGTGGTGTTAGTGCATTCATAGGGTCTTCGTTCATCTTTGCTTTGGCTATTTCTGCAAAGTTTCTCCGCTTTAGTTTCCCATTTCCAAAATTATTTAGTCTCTTATGCATTGGATGGTCTGTCAGCCTTCTGAGTTTTTCTGCTTGCTGCTGGGCTCTGCAGTCTCTTCTGTCAGTCATGGATTGCAGATTTGTAATCTTTTCCAGTTCTACAATTGGCGTTGACTTCATGCCTCCTGTTATAACTCTCATGGCTTGGTTTTTGAGTTTGCTAATTTTGTAAAAGTTCGCCTTTGCTGCTGTTGTCCAGCCGCAATGCCATACTCGAGAACTGGTCTCACTCTTCCAGTGTACAGTTTCTTTAGTATACTTTCGTCTGCTCCCCAGCTTGTGCCAGCAAGTTTCCTCATGATTGCCATCCTTTCCCTGGCTCTCATTCGTTTTCTCTCGATCTGACTTTTCCATGTCATGTGCCGATCAAATGTGACTCCCAGGTAGTTTGGGTTGTCGTTTGGCCGCAGATATTTGCCGTTAAGACTTATTTTGGTGTTTTGGGGTTTGTTTGAAAGCGAGAATATCGTACATATTGTTTTTTTCTCATTTATTTTGACCAGCCATGAGTTCGCCCACTCCTCCAGCGATGTTAGGGCCTGCTGCATCTGATTACTTGCTATGGTGAGATTCTTTTCAGAGGTCCACATAGCCAGATCGTCTGCAAACATGGAGCTGTGGACTCTTCTTGTTATATTCTCTGTGATGTTGTTTATATTCACCAGGAATAGTGTGGGTGACAGTACTCCCCCTTGGGGTACTCACTGCTCAAGTGTCACCTTTTTGCTCATCTGTCCTTGTACTCTGGCTGTTCTGTTTTTGAGGTAGTGGCTGATCCATCTGTACATTTTCCCACAAACTTCACTTCTTCATAGCTTGACTTTAAGTCCCTCTTTCCAGACCTTGTCAAATGCCTTTTCTAAATCCACCCAAACCGCTACTGTGTGTTTTTTCTCCTGGTAAGCATCCTCTATTTCCTGCATGTCATTTGAGCTCTTGCTTCCATCTCCCTATTCTTTCGGCTGTTGTTAGTGAACATGATTTCAAGATATCTAAAATGTCCTCAACTTGATGGATTTCTGTGGTTTATTACCTGAATATGGAGTGCTTTTTTCTGTTCTTCTGACTTCCCTTACCTACCACATGGTTGTGCTGATAAAGCCAGGAAAAAACCCCAAAAGAGCCTAAGAATTCCAGTTACTGTTATGCAGGTGGCATAGTATAAGGTTTTTTAAAGAATGGCTTGGCTTCATTCGTTCTCAAACTCCCACTACCAAACCCTGAAAAATGATTACTTAGCTAGATGTAGTCCAGAGAATGGAATGCATTGTGTTGTAGTTTACAGATTGACAACCTCTTATCCAGGATCACCGCCTGGAGGTGTAGAAGGGCCTTGGCAGCTCTTGTCGTTTGCCCAGACGCTAGCAGTCAGCTATGGATCGCTGACCGCTGCAGCTCATGCGCTGCTCAGTATTTTTAAAGAATGATCCTGAACAGTATGGCCCCTCGATAGACAAGAAGCATATAAAGGAACAAGCAGGCTTCAGACCTGGAAGATCATGTTGCAACCAAAATCTGAATCTGTCACAACTAATTGATGAAGGGTATGAATGCAAGCAGATCAAAAGAGTTTTGTTTTACTGATCTAAGTGCATCATACAACACAATAAACCCCCAGAAGCTGCTGACAAATGAAGGGTATGGATGCAAGCAGATCAAAAGAGTTTTGTTTTACTGATCTAAGTGCATCATACAACACAATAAACCCCCAGAAGCTGCTGACAAATGAAGGGTATGAATGCAAGCAGATACAAAGAGTTTTGTTTTACTGATCTAAGTGCATCATACAACACAATAAACCCCCAGAAGCTGCTGACAAATGAAGGGTATGAATGCAAGCAGATACAAAGAGTTTTGTTTTACTGATCTAAGTGCATCATACAACACAATAAACCCCCAGAAGCTGCTGACAAATGAAGGGTATGAATGCAAGCAGATCAAAAGAGTTTTGTTTTACTGATCTAAGTGCATCATACAACACAATAAACCCCCAGAAGCTGCTGACAAATGAAGGGTATGGATGCAAGCAGATCAAAAGAGTTTTGTTTTACTGATCTAAGTGCATCATACAACACAATAAACCCCCAGAAGCTGCTGACAAATGAAGGGTATGAATGCAAGCAGATACAAAGAGTTTTGTTTTACTGATCTAAGTGCATCATACAACACAATAAACCCCCAGAAGCTGCTGACAAATGAAGGGTATGAATGCAAGCAGATACAAAGAGTTTTGTTTTACTGATCTAAGTGCATCATACAACACAATAAACCCCCAGAAGCTGCTGACAAATGACCAGCATCTCACCAAATGTTTATTGCATGTGCCAAAATACCTAGAAAACGGCGTACAATCTGAGTTACATTACAGAAAATACCTTGCAACTCATAAATGAAAAAAAAAAAGCTAAAACAGTCCGGGATAGAGCGCACTACCGCCATATACAGGAACTGCACAACGGAAATCAGAAGAGAGATTAGGAAGGACAAGAACCAATGTATGATTGGACACATATAATTGGATAGAAGAATTGCAAAAAAAAAAAAAGGAAGCAAGGTGACGCGATCAAAGAATTCAGAACATTCATTGGTGAGTTCAAACGGTCACCGCATGTGATACACGAAGGCAATGGTAATAAATACACTGATGGTAATCAAGGAGAGATGGAGACAATATTGCAGAGACATGTATGAAGACATTGGGGAAGCACCAACATAATATCTAAGATGCAGAACATATGAACCTTCAATAGATGTACTCTATAGCCTAAATGAATTCTCCATAATTTGTTTCTATTAACCCAGTCAACAAAGATAATGTTCCGTTATATATTATATTCAAGTTTGTTCACAAATCTTTTAAGATAACAATAAAGCGTTTGTGCATACTCTGCCCTTTCTAAATCCGTAGCTGAAATTCAATTATAAGTCTTGTTTTTTTCCATATGGCTCAATAGAGAGATACCTCTATGGGTTTCAATCTCTCTTAATTTCTTCCTGATGGAAATAACTATCACTTTTTGGGATCTCAACTCTTAAAACCATAAGAACGCTGTCAGTGTTCTTCCTGGTATCCGTTTGATGCTAGAAAAACGATCATTTCGTTAACAGCACATTGAAGGATATTTGTTAATTTTTTTTCAGTGTTTCTAGATCTTAATTGACTATTTGTAAGGGAAGTAACTATTATTTACATTTCAATTGTAAAAGCAGCTACATATTTGTGTGGAAATTCAAAGTTGGAAAACATTTGTCATCATTCAAGTCAGTTTATCACAAAAACGTGTAGCTAACCTAGCACTTCAAGATTGTCTAATAGTAGGTTGTTTTTATCTGTAGAAAAGGCTAGGGAATTGTGTACTTGATGAATTTAGTGACAAGGATTCACATTTTTCTTATGTTGAATCGGAGTAAGACATAGAATATAATATTATTCAACCTACGCAGCCTACTGAATCTGATGCTGAAGATGTGGATGCATTGTCACAGCCAGGACCTAGTGTTGCTAAAAGGCAATAACGTTTGAGTGCATCAACAGAAAAACGAAGATGCAATATTTCTAAAGCAAATTCTAGAGAACATGATAGCGAATGGGTTTCAGTACCAAATTCCATCACCACTGACTGACTGAGACCCAGAACTCATTCAGATTGCTGCCAAAATGTGGTCGACCATATGGAGACCTGCAACTCAGTGACACATCAAACTCCATTTGACTGCTACAAAAAATTATTTTATTGTAGATATTTTTTTAATGTGGATTACTGTTATTATAAAGTACACTAGACCAATCTGCATTACATTTCAGTGGTTATTCATGGAGTGATGATATTTTCGTGTGAAAAATAGTTATTACAAAAAATGACAATATAATTATTAACAATTACTTGTAATATTCCATGAAATTTTATAAGACCTTCATATTCTTACTCCTTATTCATTTTCCTTTAATTTGATATATAACATGCTTGTCTTCCCTGTGAAATAATTAAGAAGTCATATTTTATGAAGAGACTGCTTTAATGGAAAAAATAATTCTGGCAAAACTAGTTACAAAATTATGGCCTTTAAGAGTTAACTTTCTGTTCATGCCCCATTGAATATTCTTCATTGACTTTACTTAGATATCCCTACATGCTTACACAGCTTTTACTATTAAATTCACTGGTTCTATTGCCAAGAGGACCAAGATGTCTAACAGTGTTCACCATCTTCTTACTCACCCGTTAAAGTCACACATTATAACTTCTATGTGCTTTTTTTGTTCACTATTTGTTGTGTCTAATAATTTATTAAAAAATTAAATAGGTCTTCTTTGCTAAAGCTGTCATTACAGGGATATACTGTACCTGAAATTGTGCTGTTGTTTCTTTCATTCAGTTATTATGTTTATAATTCTTTCTGATGTATGTTCAATATCAGTTATATGTCTGCCTTTTTTTTTCGTTCACTATGAATCCTACTTTGTGTTATGATCCTTCAAGTGTTATATTCCACTACATATTAATACAGAATTTATTTGGTTTTCCTGAAAATTTGTTCTTTTATTTCTAGTGAAAGCTATCCTCATGATGTCAATCTTCTAGTGAAAGCTATCCTAATGATGTCAATCTTCTAGTGAAAGCTATCCTCATGATGTCAATCTTCTAGTGAAAGCTATCCTCATGATGTCAATCTTCTAATGAAAGCTATCCTCATGATGTCAATCTTCTAGTGAAAGCTATCCTAATGATGTCAATCTTCTAGTGAAAGCTATCCTCATGATGTCAATCTTCTCCATCTTCATTAAACTCTTCTATCATCTGCGCTATACCAGTCAATACACAGATATTCAAAGTTACTATTTTGTTTTAATTGTTCTATTGCTATCTTTAATATTTCTAGTTGATTTTAGGTGTATTTCAGTTCATATTATTTGCACCATTAATATCTTATAAGCAATTTTAAATCCACTGGCGGCTTACTAAGTTAATCACAGCTTCTTACCAGAGCCATTTTTTTTCAAATTTTCAAGATGCCCCAGGATGACCAACATGACCGGGTCATAGCTGTCAGGTGATATTTTGTCACACCATAAATTGTCAAATCTAGCAAACTCCAAATTTGCCATTTCCATCCTTCACGAGTACGTGGACTCAACTTTAAATATTACCTTTTGAAGGTGAGTTTATGTGTATGTAGGTAACTTCATGTGAAGTTAAATAAAAAAAAGCTAAGAGGTGAAGAATAGTCCTCATTATGGCAATACAAAGGCAAATAACTTTGGACTAAAAAATAACAATTGACTGAATAGTTAATATTGAATGTGCCTCCGAATGCTGTCTACAACAATAACAACAACTTCAACAGATAAGCAAGCAATTAAGTTGTTTCAAAATTAGCAGTTCTGATACAAGTGTTGAGAGCTAGTTTATATACTTTGGTTAAAGCCCATCCCTACTGTACGCAAACCCACATGGAAGCAGCACATCATTCTGGAGGTGGTAGAAAATATACCAGGTATTGGAAACAAGAACAGCCAGAATGAAAAAGAAAGAAGAGACATAACCCTGAGGTACATAGCGGAAAACTACCCAAGCATGGACTGCACCCATGCATAGACCGACGGTTCTGTAACAAACACAACACAGAATGGAGGGGGAGGGGTATTCCTGAGCCTAACAAATGGTAGAAAAATAACACTGTCAGCGTCAACTGGAAAATTCTCAAGCAATTTCAGAGTGGAGGCAGAGGCACTGATGGCTGCAGTAAAAGCAATGCTGACAGGCGAAAACAATGAAAGCCAGATAGTCCTGTTTACAGATGCCCTGGCCATGGTTACAGCACTAAAAAGCCAGAAAAATACTGAACTTAATTGATTTAAGAGCAGTACTCTGTCAACTATGCCAGCAGTCCGCACCAAAAAGAGTAGTGGTACAGTGGGTTCCATTCCACTGTAACATCCAAGGCAACGAGGAGGCAGACAGACTGGCAAAAGAAGGTGCAAGACTACCACAACCAGATTCTAGTGTGACCTACGAAAAGTCCAAAAGGTTTATTAGGGCCAGATACATGCCCAAATGGGAAACAGAACATACTGGCTACACAAAAAATAATGCCTACTACCAGTTGAACAGAAGAGAGCAGGTCGTGGTCTTCAGACTCCGCACAGGCCACAACAGACAGGTACCAACTATTCAATAAACTGAAGATAGGTGGCACTGACGAATGCACCTGTGGTACAGGGAAAATGACCGCTGAACATCTGCTGCAAAATTGCCCGACATACGAGGACCAGAGAAACCACATGTGGCCATCACAAGTGCCAACACTAGACAAGCTCTATGGCAGTGTCGACAGCCTCAGGATGACAGCTGCTTTCTTCAAACAAATTAAAGTTGACGTCTGACAGCGTACGAAGAAGAAGATATACTTTGGTTGAAAACAGAAAATTTATTACTCCTCTGAGAGAGCGATTCACCTTCTAAAAACCACTTTTTATCATTTATTTACTAGACACATAAATTCAATTCTCAGGAATGAAATATCATTAAAACTTGCAAATCTACTGCTCATTATCAATCCTTTAGTACATCGAACCTCTAAGAAACCAATTAACAACACGATGTCCTATCATTTTTTGAAAATAACACAAGGTGACTAATTTTGATAAGTTAGAAGAGTTGTGCCTCTTAATAACATGTTATATATATGTTCCAGTGAACAAGAAATTGGCTCCATCACCCTTGTGTATGTCGGCAAGAAGCTCAGACAGTTCAACATATCCTGCAAGACTGTTATATGTTTAGCTAATTGCATACTGAGCACTGGCCCATGGAGACAAAACTCCACACAATGCTGTTGGGAAGCTTTGATGAATTTTCCACTACAGCAATCTTTATTCGGAAAACTGGCTAATATACCAGACCTCAAAAATTCAATAGTTTCCTAGAGATATGGTGCACATCAGCTCCTGATCCTATGTGAAAGAGAAGCATAACTGCACTAGTTGTTATAAAAAGCATTATATATTCCTAAAAAACATGTCAACATAAATATACCAAAATCGATTCAAATCTAACTAAGCATTTTAATGTTCTGTGATTATTTCAAGCAATTTTAATAATAATAATAATGTTCGCTTAGGCGTCTGAGGCCCGCTGCGCCGGTCGGCCCCCATCCATCACCCACAGCTGTGACGTGGTTCCAGGCCTCATCCAAGGTGGAGGAGGAGGAGGTTGCTACTTGCTGGAGCCATACTGTTTGGGGGCAGCCTCTTCTGCGCCTCCAGCCTTCGGGGGAAGACTGTTGGTGCTGAGGAATGACTTGTGTAGTATCTTATGGGCAGGGGTTCCCTGGTCCAGCCGTACAACATGACCGAACAAAGAAACTCAGCGCCGGTCAAGTGTTTCTGAGATTGGGTGGAGGCCTGTTTTAGCAGAGACATCCACGTTGCGAATGAAGTAATGCCATCGGATGCCCAGGATATGCCGCTGGTTGCACATGTGAAAGGCTTCCAGTCAGGACATGTCATGTTTCAGCAATGTCCAAGTTTCGGAACCGTAAAGCAAGACTGGGTCCATGCAGGACTGGTAAATGCGGATTTTTGTCCCACCTTGAGTTTCAATACCCTGGGATACTGTGTCGGAAATGAGGTTCTGAACTTTGGTCTTGGCCCAGGATAGACAGGCCTAGGGAGGGTGTTTCACTGTCTAACATTTACTGCACAGCAGTGCAGATCTATCTGTGCCGAACAGGACAATGTCGTCCACGTAAACGAGATGAGTGAAGATTGACTGATCAATAGCTATACCCTCCTGATGAGCGTTGAGGCAGTCAAGAAGCCAGTCGAGTGCCCAGCAGAATAGGTCGGGGGCAAAAACACATCCCTGTCTGACGCCCGAAGTGGTGGGGAATCTGTCAGAGAGAGTGCCACTCAATTGAATTCTGGCGCCGGTGTATTTTATCAAGTTCAGCAGAGAGACTGGGGTACCTATTCCCTGGAGGGATTTCCATAAAGTCGGCCGATCAACTAAGTTGAAGGCGGACTTCACGTATGCAGTGTACATGGGGTGATTGAAGGCCTGGTGCAGTTCAGCGAGGAGGCACAGAGCAAGAATAGCGTAGGTTGTAGAATGATCCTGGGTGAAGCCAGACTGTATTGGGTGACGTTTTGTGCTCAAGAGAGGCTTGAGTCTAGCCAGTAGCACGTGGGCAAATACGTTACCCGGTACCGAGAGTAGCGTTATAGGCCTGTAATTACTACAGTCTTTGCGACTTCCAGTACCTTTGTACAAGGAGACGATTCCATCGCGCCAGTCAGCCGGGATGTGTCCCGTCCTCCATACTTGCAGGAATAAATGATGGAGGGCAGGGTTGACTGAGTCAATGGCATGTTTCAACAGCTCTGGTGGAATGTGATCCGGGCCTACGGCTCGTCCATCTCTGAGTTTCTGAATAGCATCAAGGACTTCAGCCATAGTAGGGGGGTCGATGTTGGTTTCGGTATCTGGGGGAGGATCTGGAGATTCAGCAGACAGATCAAGACATGTCATTTCTGGTGGGTGGTTAAGAGCATATGTGTAGTGCTCCTTCCACCTGTTCACTACCTCCTAGTATGACGAGCACATGGAGCCGTCAGACTTATTGATGAACTGTGCTTTTTTTATCGTTTTGCTTGCCTCCAGGGCAGATGAGCCTGGTAACCTGAAAGGCGGGTTTGAGGTCATGAGATCTGAGACCAGGTTCGACTTCGTCAGCAATTTTGTTGAGAAAGTGTTCCTTGTCTGCCCTAGCCGGCGTGTGGAATTGGCCTTTCAGCCGTCGTTGTTCGGCGTGGTCATTGTAAAGCCTGTCTGAGTTCTTCTGGAGTGTGATGTCATACGAGGTATCGGAGAGCCATTGCTGACACTTTGGGGTCCTTGAGCCAGTGATTTGCTTGTTGGTCTTGCATGAGGAACTCTTTATGACTGCACATGCTGCCTTCGGGTCATCTGGAATTGGGCCCGATTTTAATGACAGTATCAAATTAATTAGTCATTATTATTTGACTTACTCAACATTTTTTTTAAAGCTGATCAACTCAAACTTTGAGACAAATGGGGATATACAACTTTCAATATGACTGAAAGGATAACAATGGCTAGACAATGTATGCATGACCTTTGGTGCAGGTCTGAGAGGGTCAGACATAGTTCAAAATATTTGTCAATTCTAACAAAGCCAACAAGGAATTTTCATTGTCCGAGAATCGGATCATGAGAGAGTTAGAGGGCTAAGATTTTACTTGCGCTGTTATCTGGAATATATTGTCTTGGCTTATGTCATCAGTTTAACACATGACTATCACAGATTAAGTCTGGAAATAGCTCCTAATATCTTATGTCTAAGCATTATAGAAAGATGGGTAGGGAATTTGAGCTACGTACGATTTGATGACAAGCTGTTACAGTGAGATAGAAAGGAAGACAAGATAGCCAGAAAAATTGGTAGTGTTCCAGAAAGGGGGAAAGTGATGTACTGACAGGCAGGACCAGCCAATCGGTGACATGAGCTACTAGCTGGTAAACAATAGTGCGACAAATATACTTTGTGAAAGGCGGCCATATTGAAATGAGAGGAGTAAAAGGTGGGATTAATAAAAAATAGAAATGGGATAATACCTGGAGCAAGAGAGTGTAACCTGCTGGCCAGGAGGTTAGCCCACTGCGAGCTTTGTAGGTACTGCATATTACTGCCTAATGGAAGGGATGGTGAAACTGACCTTCAGCGACCAAGAGAGAAAATTGATCATTTCGAGTGATAAAGTTGTTAGTGAACTGTATTGTACCACAGGTTCAGTCTTGAACATGCTGGAAGGAACAATAAGCTGAGTGGATAAACTCAGCAGAAAGAGAATTGTTTGCAAAAGGGGTTGTAGGTTTCACAGGTTGTTCTTGAGCATGCTGAGTCGGAAAACTCAGCAGTGACAGAACTGGTACATAAAGAACGAAGTCAGAGTCTGTAACCTGAAACCCCAGGAAGCACGTCCTCTCACAAAACAGGTGTACCACAGACACCAGGAGGCTCGTCCCCTAACGGTTAAGAATCCTTTTCTGTTCCACACTGGGAACCAGATGGACAAAAATTGCAGACTGACACTGGCCAGTCATGCCTACGACGAAGGATCACAAGACACAAGAGATTAGATAGTTTTATTCTAGCTGAAATTGTTAGATGATAGAAAAGAATATAGAAGACAAAATCTGGGCACAGATACAAGGAATCCATAAGCTAATTGCTAGTAAACTCTGCTTAGAAAGATTAGTCATAGTTAAAAGATCCTGTCACGCAGTGCAGCGCATAGGAAATATGGTGTTAGGCCCATATTATTTTGTAACCAACGGCACATAGTAGGTGTGGTCAGCATCACACCGGCTGCCTTTACTTCCCAGATTTTCTGGTACCATAGGGGCCAGTTTGTAATCAGAAAAATAATCCTGCATCAACTGGGGATTGAACCCTGATCATCTGACCAGGAAGCCAGTGCACTAACCACTGCCTCCAGTCATAGTTCGAGTAGTTGATAATGTTGTCAATTATTAGACTATGCAATCAATGAATTATCTTGTGTTTTTATATTGACAGTAGAAATTTTAGTGTTTTCTGTGTTATTGTGTGGAAACAACTGGTTGAAGAGAAAGAGGACACCATACTAAAATGGGCAAAGTTTACATGTGACAATCTACTAAGCATATCCTTTTACCTAAACAAAAATCTCAATAATTTCAGAAAACTAGAAAGCTATAAACCTTAAGTTTAAGATAATCTTCACGTGTCCTGTCCATTTGCGTAATGGCATCTTCTAAGTTTCCCTGAAGGTCATCACATCTTTTCTGCAGCAAATCATTGGCATCTGAAACATTCTGCAAAACAAAAATTTGTATTTGTTCATTCTTAATAACAATTCTAAAAGTATGTCAAAATAGAAGTTTCTTGATTACTTTTATTTGATGACTCGTTCATCAGCGGTGGGTAATACCGCTGCGGGTCCCAACTGCATCTCCAACAATCTCTATTCTGGGCTATATAGGTCCAGTTGGTAATAAACTTTCCTTTTGACATATCATGGGTGTTGCAGTGGTGTGCAAGCGAGCTAGACTAACACATTGGAGGTCTACCCCGTGGTATTTTCCCCCCTCCACAAAATGCAATAAAATTTATATACTTCCTTCATGAACTACACAAGGCTCTTGATAGAGTTTGACATGAAGATATAACATAATTAGTGAATCAAACATAAACAGAAAAGACCTAAAAGTCATACGGAACATAAACTGGTAACATTTAGCTATTTAGAGATCATAATAAAATCGGTCCCTAGCATACGAAAAGAGGAGTAGGACAGGGATATGTTTTTTCACAGATCTATTATTATATATGCAGTGAAAAGTCATGAGAAGTTTAAATAGAGTAAAGAGATTGCAAGAAATAGAGGAGGAAGATCTGATATGAAAAATGATTAGACATAGATGAACAATCTGTGTTACACAGATAACACAGTGCTTTTAGTTGAAAATTAACCAAATTTACAAAAACTGGTCGAAACAATAAACAGAAAAAGTGAAGTAAATGAGCCAAGTCTTAACATTTCTAAAACAGAAACAACGATCGTAACAAAAGTTACAAAAGCTGTGATTAAGCCAGACGAGAAATTATGAACAAAAAACAAAATTCATCACTGATTATGACATCACAGAACAGAGTCATTTAAGTACGTGAGAGATGCCAGAACCTAGAAAGAGCAAAAAAATTGTAAGTGACCAACACCTGATGCCAAGAAAGAGAACATCTGAAAGAGTAGTTCCACTAAAATAACATCCATTATCAAGTAAGAAATAAAACAAATGTCTTCATTACATACTTTACATTAAATGACCAGAGGTAAAGGCAAACACGAATCTGTTGGAGAAAAATAACACAGCAACATGCAAAATAGTAGGAAATGAGGAATAGAAAGTGGAGACGATTAGGACACGCTTCCAAAAAAGAAGTCAGACAGTGTAACCAGACATGAACTTGATTGGAACCCACAGGGAAAAGTGATGAGCAGGATGCCCAGAAAACAGATGGTGAAGAATGGTGGAAGAGAAAATTAGTTCAGTCAAGGTCTTGTAGGCAGAATTCAAGAATATTGCACAGAATAGAAATGAATGGAGAGCATCCATTGATGCTCTATGTTCCAAGGGGAACCGGACAGAAAAAAAAGAAGATGATGATATAAAGACTACTTCTGAAAACCATACCGGAAGAAAAAGTAGAGGGAACATGTACAAGAGGCAGACAAGTGAGGGGCTAACATCAAGAGATGGACAGCAAAATGATAGTCATGTTGAACTATCATTACGGGCATAACAGACTCAAGGGTCATCTGTACAACAAAATGAGGATTGCGACAGATGACAGGTGCCCATGGGGGGGGGCATATCATGACCGTGGAACACATCCTACAAAGCTGCACGCTCACGCAGGAAAAGAGAGAAGAATGCTGGCCTCGTGAGACAGAAATGAGATAAAAGCTGTATGGAGACGAAACAGCTTTACAAACAACGGTGTCTTGTAAGAGAAACCGGAACCTTGATATGAGGATGAACGAAGAAGAAGAAAAAGAACCATCATTACACCATTTGATGTGGAGATGGCAATTGATGTGACCTGATAAGACCTAAATATTACATTTATATCAATCTGTACCACCATTTATTAAAAACCCAAAATTGCATGTGGCATAACTCACCATAAATAAAATATCACAAAAACACAAAATAATAAAACACAAAATTGCACAATAAGGACAATGTGAATTGCATTGCTGAAATTTCATGTTTTATTTAGATTTGCATAAATGCATCTAACCAGGAGGAAGATGAATTGGGTCAGTACTATAATACAGTTAATTTTGAGTAAAATTACAAATACAAAATAAATGATTACTGTGCTGCCTTGCCTAAAATGTCATACTGAACTAGTTAAATGAAAGATAACTCAAGCAAACAGAGAATGGTCTATTAAATTTGCAAGGACAATATTTGTATTTAAATTCTACAAGAATGAACTTAAATATTCAAGAGGTTAAGAATGTTATACAAGGGAAGAGAACATCAAAAGATGGACAGGGAAAAGAGTGGCAAATTGTATCATCAAGGCAAGAGACAGAGGACATTGGAGATCCATTGAAAAGTGTTCTTCACTATGGAGATGACATGACACCTGAACTGGCACTTTCAAAAGTGTTTTTCATTTCATCTTAATGTGTACATGCAAATGTGATGTCATGTCAACATTTTATCATTCTAATCTTGTTAAAGAAGTCTGAGGTAGTATGAAATAGAGAGTTGAGGTAAAGAGATAGAAGTGGTGTATGTAATTTCTATGTGTTCATGGTTTACCATACTTCAAGATGAGTTTATATAAACTTCCATTTTAACTCATATACTCCAGAATTTTGTGAGCTGTTAAATGTAATTACTTTTAAGATGGAAGAAAACTGATGCACAACATCACTCATATTGGATTGGAGACATATTTATCAACTGTAAACTACTTACATGTAACAAATCATATAGGAAGCTGTTCAGAATAAAATGCAGAATATAAAAGAAAAATGGCATTTGATATGTGAAGATTCAGATAGATTGGTGAAGAAAAGCATTGCAACACAGAGAAGTGAAAAGACAACGCCGCAAGGAGAGAGAGACAAGAATACAAGCTAAGTTTTATTTTATCACTACGTCATATCATCTTAGTCAGTCATGGCTGAAAGGAGCTACTACCACAGCTAGGTGTAATGAGGATTATAGTGACAAGAGTTTTGAATTGTATTTTACTCACAAATCAATTATTCAGCTATATACACATATATGATTCATCAGATAAATGGACTGAATAAGTTCAATTGGTATTACCTGCAACTCCTCCATTGTTTCTGCTAGCTCTCTGTTTTTTTTAGCCAGCTTTTCCTTGAATTCAGCATCCTCTCCTCTACGAGACACAATGCTGTCCCTCTGTGTTTGCATCTGCATTTTGTAGTCACTGATATCTTGGCGCATTTGATCATTCTGGGACAGACAGATTATACCCACTTAAAGATAGTATTAAACAGATCATTCTGGACATACAGATTATACCCACTTAAAGGCAGTATTAAACAGATCATTCTGGCCATACAGATTATACCCATGTAAAGACAGTATTAAACAGACCATTCTGGGACAGACAGATTATACCCATTTAAAGACAGTATTAAACAGACCATTCTGGACATACAGATTTTACCCATTTAAAGACAGTGTTAAGCAGACCATTCTAGACATACAGATTATACCCATTTAAAGACAACATTAAACAGATAATTCTGGGACAGATTATACCCATTTGAAGACAGTATTAAACAGATCATTCTGGGACAGACAGATTATACCCATTTAAAGACAGTATTAAACAGACCATTCTGGACATACAGATTTTACCCATTTAAAGACAGTATTAAACAGACCATTCTGGACATACAGATTATACCCTTTTAAAGACAACATTAAACAGATCATTCTGGGACAGACAGATTATACCATTTTAAAGACAGTATTAAACAGTCTACAAAGGAAACATGAAAATATCTACTGTTTATGTTCTTCTTCTTCTGTAAGTGTCATGCTAAGTGACACAAATAATACCTGCATTTTCACAATTTCCTTTTAAATGATTAAATACTCTACAGCAAGAACATTATAATCTACAGTAAGATGGGCGGGATATGTCTACATGCCGATCACGTCTCCGAGCAGCTGTTAAACTGTGAGCTCAGAACAGGCAGATGCTCATGAGGTGAACAGATGAAACACTAGATTCCTTGAAAGTTTTCTCTGAAAAGCTTCAACATTGATGTCCCCTCCTGAGAGTTGCTCGCACAGAACCATTCCACCTAGTGCGCTAGCATCACCACATGTGCTCAGACCGCAGAACGAAACTCCATTGCAGAGGTTCAGAGTAGGTGTGCCGCCTGAAAGAGCAGAACACACAACTCCACAGCCAACTCATCATGTGAGAGTCCCGGATGCTGCAAAGTGTGCCATGCCAGGAATGGTCTCTAAAGCCATATGAAAACACATCTTGCAGCACAAGTCTGATGATGTCCCCATCTTAGCTTGCGAATGGCAACAATTGCTATCAACACTGGACGCAGAAGCGTTTATTTATTTTTTCTATGGCTTATAGCTTCTACAGAATTTGGTAGATGCCTAATGTACGTACAACCCTCATTAGTGGTCTCCTATGACATGCCTGACAGGGTCCCGGGCTGCTTATTCTTTTTGCTATACTGTTGGGCCCTGGCAACACATTGGCGACAAGATACTTAGAAAACAAATAATTCAAAATGTCTTTAAAAGTAAACTGACAAAATACATTGTTCAAGCGAAACAAATTATTAGAGTCATTTAAAAATTGTCAAACCAATCAACACATAAACATCTAATGATATAAATTGTAGCAATCAAACCGTCATATTATTTTTAAGGACTCACTGAAAAGTTGCCAGATAGACATCGACACCTGAGAATGTCTTGTGCAAAATAGATCTGACTGGAGAAGCGCAGTCAAAGCGGGTGTAGCTACCGGCGAAGACCCCCGTGTTGTGAAAGCCCCAAGCAGATGTGAGACCCGGAAATCCAGAATAGCGGGAACACCATCACTTTCTACAAACCTCGTGTGCCCGTTGTGTAGCAGATGTTTTCATGCCCGCATCGGCCTGTTCAGCCACATGCGCACTCACACCCAACAGGGAAATATGTGACAAGGATGATGTCTGCGGTACTCATCGACAACGATGGACCGCTTTTATTATTATTATTTTAAAGCTAAGTTTTGTGTTATATTTAGCTGTGTATATCTAAAAATGATGCACAAAACAAACAACAAAACCAACAACACAACAAAATCTGGCTACGACTGCTATTGATGAAGTCTCACCAAATATAAAACACTCAGCTTTCAATGAACATGTAGCATCTAGTTTTCAGAACACTGACCCATACACCTGTTATAACAATATCAGGCATATTATTTGTATTATGAACGACTCTTTGTTTTAGGAAAACTAACAACTAATGAATGCTCCATTATAAATACAGGCATACAAAACAATAACAACATTAATTACCTCTTCCCTTGTCTCTTTAAGTTCCTTCTCAAGCTCACTGATTCTCTCACTATACTGAAAACAAAACAAAAAACATAAACATAAGGCTGTATGTGGGCACAAAAGGAAAAGACTGGGAAAATCATAATTTTCAAAAATTTGTGAAAAAAGGTCTAACAGTACTAGAAAATGTAGAAAATAGATAATGTATCAGTTACTGCAGTCAATTATCGGGTTCAAGTAAATCACACAGAAATGAAGAGCAGGTAAACATATATCATAGATGTTTGTAGAAGCTAGCTACATGATCTGAGATGTGAACAATGCTGCATTGGAAACAGGCTGATCATAGTTGTCGACCAACATGACGGCTTGTGTACACCAGATCAACAAAGAGAATGATTGTGACTGAACTGATCCTCTATGGGTAACAAACTAGACATTTAGTTTGGGATGTCAACACATTTCATATTGGTAGATGTCATGGCAAGATTGCACTCTCACAATTCATGTTATGGCATGCCATATCAACACTTGTTGGATGTACTTATTGGTGCATGTCATGTTATCGGCATTATATAATCCGGGTGGTTAGGACTCGTTATCTCTGGAAGGAAACTCAACTCTGATACCAAAACTAGCTGCGGCCTTGCAGTCAAGGTATTTGGGGTGTCAAAGGCTAAAGGAGAACACCTTATAGAACTCAGCAGAAAGTAATGAAACTCAGCAGAAAGTAATGAAACTCAGCAGAAAGTAATGAAAACTACTGCTGCATCATTCCTTGTTTAATCATGAATCCACGCACTAATGAGAAATTCAGTTGTGAAGATCCATGATCACTCAGGTCGGTCGGCACCGCACTTGAACGAATGAACATGTATGTATGCGCATATGTGTGTGTGTGTATATGTCACATTATCCTCTGTGTCAGTCTAGAAGATGTACCACATGCGAGGAAGACAACAATACTCTGAATGCGTACCGATCTTTGCAATGTTATACCAATGTGGTCCTAATGTATCCCGCCAGCCTGGATTACTTCATTTGTGATCCCGTCTTGTCCCGGGGCTTTACCTGGTTTTAGTATTTTTATTCCATGTACCACATCATCTGATTCAACCTTTGATACCAGCACAGATTTAGCGCTGTGTGGCAATTTAATTGCTTTCGCCTTTGATGCAAAGAGGTTGGTGTAGTAACTCTGACATTCTGCCTCTATATCTGCTGACATCGTCTGAATCTTTTAGGGCAGTCATAATACTTTTTGATTGGAGAAGAATTTCCCCGTATTTGATTATGCTGTCCCTTGTCTCAACTTCTCTGATCAACTTGTTCAAACTATGCTGTCCATAGTCCTCTTTTAGTATGCGTCTGATCAGTTAACATGTTGCATTTCTTCATAATATTTATATATTTCGTCTTCACTGTAATCCGAGGTTCATGCATATGTTTGTAAAATTACCATATTAAAAATCTTTGCTTGGATCTTTAACATCATTTTGTCCTTACATTTTGTTAACGCTACTTCCAGACTATCCAAATCCAGTCTTTGCTGCTTGGATTAAATTGTTCAACTGTACCGGCTGGTGGTGTACAGACATTCAATGTACCAATTTTTATACATCTCTTTCTAGTCTTCAGGTTGGTTTTCTCATTTGTTACCTGTTGTCTCTCCATTGCTTTCTTTGGGGATGTACGTGGTGAGGCCCCAATCTCTTGTATCTGTGGCCAGTCACATTCACTTTGTGTCCTGGATGCATCTTCCATGTGGCACACACTTTGCTGTTTCATCTTCTTAGGTGCTGACCTTTGCATATTTTTCCACCTTTTGGGTATTAGGAATGGACAATCCATTTAGTATGATTTCACCTACTTTTCATTTGTAGTTAAGCAAGTCAGTGAAGACGTAGACTGTTCCTTCACTTCTAGTGAGCGTGTTCTCTCACCTCATAGCAAGTTAAGTAACTATAACAATGCATGCACCTCCAGTTCTCAATTACAAATATGAACACTTTGACAATATTTGTTGAAAAAGCTGACTGATGCAGGATGGGAAAACACAAATGATATCTGACCTTTTGCTATTTCCTACACCACATAACACTTATTTAAACACCATCACAAAACAATGAACGACAAGAGCTACATTTTTCTGTCAGCAATCACTCCTACATAATGCACTATGCTGATGTACTATTGCTTATTGAGCTAATTTTATTCTAATAGACCTCAATTTTTTTTCATATGAGTACTGTGTCTGGATTATGAAGAACACAACTTCAACCAAATAATGGAATTCATTGCAATTTGACAAAATGACATGATGGTCTGAACTTTGCTCTTATGTCTCACAACCCACATACGAAACAAAATAAAATTAGTATACTAGATAAATTATCACAAAAAATGGAACTGAAAATACACAGATAGTGGCAATTAAATGGTAAGATATAGTCCTTAATGTGGACTGTGGAAACGAACGGACCGCTAAGTGGAAACTTCTTCTTCGTACGCTGTCAGACATCAACTTGAAATTGTTCGAAGAAAGCAGCTGTCATCCTGAGGCTGTCGACACTGCCATAGAGCTTGTCTAGTGTTGGGACTGGTGATGGCCACATGTGCTTTCTCTGGTCCTCGTATGTCGGGCAATTTTGGCAGCAGATGTTCAGCGATCATTTTCCCTGTACCACAAGTGCCTTCGTCAGTGCCACCTATCTTCAGTTTATTGAATAGATGGTACCTCAGTCTGTTGTGTCCTGTGCGTAGTCTGAAGAACACGACCTGCTCTCTTCTGTTCAACTGGTAGTAGGCATCGTTTTTTGTGTAGCCAGTATGTTCTGTTTTCCATTTGGCCATGTATCTGGCCCTAATAAACCTTTTGGACTCTTCGTATGTCACACTAGAATCTGGTTGTGGTAGTGTTGCACCTTCTTTTGCCAGTCTGTCTGCCTCCTCGTTGTACCACTACTCTTTTTGGTGCGGACTGCTGGCATAGTTGACAGAGTACTGCTCTTATAAATCATTAAGTTCAGTATTTTTCTGGTTTTTTAGTGCTGTAACCATGGCCAGGGCATCTGTAAACAGGACTATCCGGCTTTCATTGCTTTCGCCTGTGAGCATTACTTTTACTGCAGCCTTCAGTGCCTCTGCCTCCGCTCTGAAATTGCTTGAGAATTTTCCAGCTGCCACTGACAGTGTTATTGTTCTACCATTTGTTAGGCTCAGGAATACCCCTCCCCCTCCATTCTGTGTTGTGTTTGTTACAGAACCGTCGGTGTATGCGTGGGTCCAGTCCATGCTTGGGTAGTTTTCCGCTATATACCTCGGGGTTATGTCTCTTCTTTCTTTTTCAGTCTGGCTGTTCTTGTTTCCAATACCTGGTATATTTTCTACCACCTCCGGAATGATATACTGCTTCCATGTGGGTTTACGTACAGTAGGGATGGGCTTTGGTGTTGTTATGGTGTTCATAGGGTCTTCGCTCATCTTTGCTTTGGCTATTTCTGCAAAGTTTCTCCGCTTTAGTTTCCCTTTTCCAAATCTATTTAGTCTCTGATGCATTGGATGGTCTGTCAGTCTTCTTAGTTTCTCTGCTTGCTGCTGGGCTCTGCAGTCTCTTCTATCGGTTATGGATTGCAGATTTGTAATCTTTTCAAGTTCTACAACTGGCGTTGACTTCATGCCTCCTGTTATAACTCTCATGGCCTGGTTTTGAAGTTTGCTAATTGTATCAAAGTTCGCCTTTGCTGCTGTTGTCCATGCCGCAATGCCATACTCGAGAACTGGTCTCACTCTTCCAGTCTACAGTTTCTTTAGTATACTTTCGTCTGCTCCCCAGTTTGTGCCAGCAAGTTTCCTCATGATTGCCGTTCTTTGTCTGGCTCTCATTCGTTTTCTCTCGATCTGACTTTTCCATGTCATGCGCCGATCAAATGTGACGCCCAAGTAGTTTGGGTTGTCGTTTGGCCGTAGATATTTGCCGTTAAGACTTATTTTGGTGTTCTCGCTAAGTGGAAACACAATGGTATGATATAGTCTTTAATGAGAAACTGTGGGAATGAAAATGACATTTTTTAGTAGCACTTGCATAAAAAGAAGGGCATTGGATCTGACACACATTGCTGATAGCATTGCTTCTTCTTCTTTGTTGTTCGTTCTCAAACTCCAGCTACCAAGCCCTGAAAAGGACTTTGTAAGTAGCAAGATGTAGTCCGGATCAAAACGCTGAGCAGCGCATGAGCTGCAGTGATCAGCGACCCATAGCTGACTGCTAGCGTCGGGGCCAGCGAACCAGAGCTGCCAAGACCCTTCTACACTTCCACATGGTGATCCTGGATAACAGCCTGCAGCAGGGCAGACTGGCTAAGGAGAAGGGATCGAAGTGGGAATGGTAACCCGGTACTCAAAAAATGCTTGCTGAAGTCGGGTGTGTTGGACCGAAAGGTGCAAATATCGCAGTCGAGTTGTACACTATGACACAACGCATTCCGTTCTCTGGACTGCATTCTGCTACTTAAGCCCTGTCGGGGTATGGTAGCGGGAGATTGAGAACGAACGCAGAAGAAGAAGTCCGGAGAACGGAATGCGGTGTATCGTAGTTTACAGCTTGACTGAAAATATTTGCACCTTTCGGTCCGACACATCCGACTGCAGTATGGCATTTTTGGGTACCGGGTAAGCCTTCTCTCTTCGATCCCATCTCCTTAGTCAGTCTGCCCTGTTATCTCATAACGTGGAGGTGGAGAAAGGTCTTGGCAGCTCTGGGTCCCTGGTCCTGACGTTAGCAGTCAGTTTTGAATCGATGACCACTACAGCCCATGCTCAGCATCTTGATAGCATTACAAGACAGGAATTCCTAAAAGGAGGAGAAGTAGAGACAGACCTAAACACTCCTCCTCGAGTGCAACAAACATAAGGGAGAGGAAGATTTGTCATGTATTTGTTGAAGACCTATACTGCACAGGAATTTCAGAGGTTTTGATTGATTGATTGACTGTGTGTGCCCATTGGAAATTCCAAGAGTAAGAGAAAAAGATGAAATCATATAGATCAAGAGAAAATTGTCTTTGTTCTGACTCCCTTTTGTTCACTCACACAGACACATACATACGTGGGCTCGAACACACCATATAAACAATTATCAGCATGTTTACATTACACCATTATTCTACCTTCTCAGCAGCACGCTTCTCTCCATTGAGATCTCGATTTAGATCTTTAACTTCCTGTTTCAACTGATCACTATTTTCCTCTAATTCTCGAATCTGGTCTCGAAGGAACCGAGTATCTCTTGAAGCACCTCCTTCAGGACCAAATTTCTGGAAATGAAAAAAACCCAGCTTATTTCAAGGCGACAGAAGAGGTTGTTGGTTTTTATTAACATAAATCAATGCAGTTGATAATTCTAAAGGTGTGTTTACTGACTAGAAAAGTATTTACAAATAGTTATTAAGCAGCACTGAAACAATCAACATTTCTTAACAAGTTCAAAAACACAAAAAGTGAGTTTCAAAACAAAATCAAAACTTTAATATTTGTAATTTAATCCTCACTTGCGTTAGTTCCTTTCACTTAAGTCTACTATTATAAACTGTCTATTTATAATATATATACATTTATGTGGAATGCATAACGAGGAACTTTAGAGAGGATGAGAATATAAAATGTTATGCTCCCTTTACAATCAACGGATACAAGATCCCATAGGCTAAGATACTAAGATGATATTGTGATACTATTAAATAGTACAGAGGGATTAGAGCACCTAATTGCAGCCATAAGCAGATGCTGCAAACATCAGAACCTATTTGTAAACATAAACAAAAGACAGATAAATAGGATGAGAATATAAAAAGTTATGCTCCCTTTACAATCAACGGATACACGATCCCATAGGCTAAGATACTAAGATGATATTGTGATACTATTAAATAGTACAGAGGGATTAGAGCACCTAATTGCAGCCATAAGCAGATGCTGCAAACATCAGAACCTATTTGTAAACATAAACAAAAGACAGATAAATACCACCGACAAAACAAGAAGTCAATATAAATTCAAATTCGGGGGTGTGAAAATAGAACAGGTCACGAACTTTAAGTATCTGAGCTCAAGAATTGACAACAATGGCGACTGCTCAAAGGAAAGCAGAAGATAATGGCTATGGAGAGGCTACACAATCTGAGGAAACTATGCAGAATACCAGCATACCAACAAAAGTGAACATTTTGAGAACCTGTGTCTTTTCCATGGCAGCATATGGCTGTAAAACAGTGACAGTTACCCAAACCTCAAGGAAAAGAATCGAGTCCTTCAGAGTCAAAATGTTGTAGAAAGGACCTCAGAATACGATGGACCAAAAAAAAAGAAGAATACAGACATTTGACAAGAGTTGGGCATAGAGGAGAAAGAACTGGTTCATAAATTCCATCATGAACAGAAAATTGAAATACTTTTGCCATAAAAAGACAACGGTCTTGAGAGAATGGCACGCCATGTTTGAATAAGGATGGACTCCGCCAGGTGCAAAGCGGCCCATGACACACTGTTATTGCAGAAAGTATTGAGAAAAATCAGAAATGCGCCAGCCATCTCAATACACAACAATGACAATCATACCACTGAGGTTAACTCGTCCAGATGGAAGATTAGATATCCTAGCACAAAACCAAGTGGAGTGGTGGGAACTGATTCAACAATCTGCAGTATTGGTGCCCTAATGACCTTCAGGTTACGGGACTGATGATAATGACATGTGTATGTATGTGTATATATATATTATTACCTTCAGTTCCTCTATCTCCTTTTGCGCTTTGTCTAATTCCTTTTTTAACTCTTGCTCTGAAAAGGTAAACAAAACCATTTAAAAAAAAACTAAATTAGACACATTCTTCTGATTCAAATAAACTTAGAAATTCATGTAATAGTTTGGAAAAAATTCAAAACAGTAAAAGTTTTAATGATGCTAAATGTCCACATTCGTATTAAACACTTTATCGTTGATACTTGCAAAGCCCTTTACAGAGCTTGGTAGTGGGAGTTTGAGAACAAACAATGAAGAAGAAATTAAACACAAAAAATACAAGTGCACTATTCAATGACATTAAAAAGGAAAACACGTCAAAGATGTCAAGTACATGGGAAACATTTTCACAGAATTGTCGAAGACTTGACTGAGAAATTGAAACTAGGTGTCAGAAAGCTCTGTCATGACTTATGTTGTAGGTTGGCTCTCTTAGACTAAATAGCTACATTTAATTACTTCCCCTCTCTAAATATTCAACACGATAATTACTTGAGAATATTTATTGATTGATGTTGAATGCCCACAATGAGTAAGTACTATTTTTGTGCACCCTGAAAAGGATGTTAAATAGCAGGTTAAGTAGCTTTCCTCATATTCCTAGCATGCTGATGAAGGTGTCTTCCAGGCTGTTGTGCTATACTTGGCTTCATCTGCATGTCGCTCACTACCGCGGGGGATCACATCGATCCACCACTTTTTGTTAGCCAGGCTGTCATGAATGCAGCCCGTTCCCAATTCCTGCTATGGCATGAGTAGAAAACAGACAAAGCGTCAAAAACATTCTTTAGTTTATGTGGATCTACTGTCATGATGATGTTCATGACAAATAAATGAGCTGACATTTTGGTTTTGAAAATAAAAAACAGCGAGAACATTAAAAAACCCATCAATGTCCACCATGAAATTAAAGTGATGAATCAACAATCCATAGACATGCATGCATTTATTGATTGGGGGGAGAGGTGTGTGTGTGTGTGTTGGTGAAAGGAGGATCTAAGGTGAAGAATTAAGTGTGTATGAGCAAAATACCAAAACCACCAATATTCATGTCTTTCACCATTTTTATTTCTTGAAAGGCATTAAACATCTAAGGGTCTGACCAGAGTGAAGCAATGTCAGTTTTGTAAGACATAATATTACAAGATAGATGAACAAAATAAAAATGTTACCTTTCTTTAATGATTTCTTTGCCTCTGTCTCTGCTTCACTCATCGCATCTTCAAGCAGCTGATTTCGATTTACCATAATACTTTGTGTAACGTTAAAAAGTTTCTTGAGTTTGGTAACATCAAAATCATCTGTGACTTTAGCCTGGGAAATGTGATTTTAGTTACATTACTTCAAAGTGAGTGCTGCTCAAGATTGTATTAAGTGCTACTACAAGTGATAATGGTCCTTTATAACTAAGACTATCTTAAATTAATATCTTTATACTGGTTTAGAAGACTCTGCAGAGTCTGTATTAAACCAGTTTCTTTTACACTAACTTGATCAAAAAAGAGGAAGACAGGAAATTTAACAATAATTCTCATAAACGACATAGCCGAAAAACTCCCAAAGAAAGTATCCAGTGCCCTACACGCTGACGACTTCGCAATGTGGAGTGCTGCAGAAAAACTACCAACAGCTGAAAATAGAATGCAGATAGCACTGGACACTGTTGGAGAATGGGTTACAGATTGGGGATTGCAGATTAACATCTCAAAGACAGCTACAACATGCTTCTCACTGTCCAACACCAAGGAAGTAACAAAACGTATTCTAAATGGCAAAGAGCTTGTACAAGAAAATACCCCTATGTATCTCGGAGTTAAAATGGACAAGAGACTCACATGGAGGGAACACATACAGGAGATAGAACAAAAAGCAACCAGAAAACTATCTCTCATGAAGAAGCTGGCCGGAACAAGCTGGGGTGCAAATAGCAACATCCTCAAAAATGTATACACTGGCACAGTCAGGCCAGTACTTGAATACGGCATGACAGCCTGGACCACAGCATCAAAAATAAACACGGAACGCCTAACCAAAATTCAAAATTCAGGCTTAAGGATAATAACAGGAGGAATGAAGACTAAACCAATCCAGAAAATGGAAACAATACAAATATAAGACCCCTAAATACTAGACGAGAGGAAAGAGTGCTGACACATAGTGACTACACCAATCCAGAAAATGGAAACATATACAAATATAAGACCCCTAAATACTAGACGAGAGGAAAGAGTGCTGACACATAGTGACTACACCAATCCAGAAAATGGAAACATGTACAAATATAAGACCCATAAATACTAGACGAGAGAAAAGCGTGCTGACACATAGTGAAAAGATGCTACGCATGCCTGATCATCCCATACATATCAAACTAAAACACTGGATCAAGAAGCTGAGCAGTGCATGAGCTGCAGGGGTCAGCGACTGCTAGCGTCAGGGCCAGTGAACCAGAGCTGCCAAGACCCTTCTACACCTCCACACGGTGATCCTGGATAACAGGCTGCAGCAGGGCAGACTGGCTAAGGAGAAGGGATCGGAGAGGGAATGCTAACCCGGTACTCAAGAAATGCTTGCTGAAGTTGGATGTGTTGGACCGAAAGGTGCAAATATCGCAGTCGAGCTGTAAACTATGACACAACGCATTCCGTTCTCTGGACTACATTCTGTTACTTAAGCCCTTTCAGGGTTTGGTAGCGGGAGATTGAGAACGAACGAAGCCAAGCCAAACTAAAACATAAAGTTAAAAATAGGCTAAAGAGAACCAGCTTCATTCATATTTCCAACCACCTACACCAAAAATATGGATAACTAATTCCCAACTAACCTACAGAAATAGAAATGCTTATTAACTATGAAGAGTCAAGCTGCAACATAAACAACATCGAAATATGTACAGAGATCCCAGGAATAAGAAGAAAAGACCAACACAGTGTCCACGAGCTGAAAATTCTAGCACAAACAATGATTGAGGAGAAATATAATACCAAGGAATGGACACAGGTGTACACAGATGGTTCAGCAGAGGGGGCAGGCCGAAACTGGGGAGGAGGCATATTCATAAGACACAAAAATGGAAATATAACAGAAGAGGCACTCCCAACAGGAAAGTTGTACACAAACCGCAGAGCAGAATCGATGGCCCTCCTGCGAGCACTGAGAATACTTCAAACAGAAAGGCAACCTCTGACAAAAATAACTGTATTCACGGACTACATAGTACTATTAGAGACAATACAAAAAATAAACAACGAACCACTGTTATCAGAGATCAGAGCCGAACAATAGCGCTCTAGTGGCTACCCTCCCATTGCGGAATCACGGGAAACGAGAAAGCTGATGCTCTGGCAAAAGATGGCAGCAAAAAGGCACAATTTAATCATCGAGTACCATACAGAGAAATCAAGAACATCATCAGAAATCAGTATATACACCAATGGAGAGAAGACAGAAACATAAGCAATTCACCAACTCAAAAGAAATCAAGAAAATACCTTATTTCGTCTGAGAACTGGACACTGCAGACTACTAGAACATCTTTACCGATTGAAGATCTCACACACCGATGAGTGCCCATGTGGAACAGCATGCCATAACTCTGAGCATATTCTACAGGAATGCCCAATCTATAGGGAAATGAGATGCCAGACCTGGCCAGAGGGTGCAAAGCTGTGGGGCAGCCGCTCCGACCTGGTGAAGACTACAGACTTCATCATGGCGACTGGCCTGCAGATATAGCATGATCAAAAGATCCTGAACGCAAAAAAGAACAATAATTCAAGTTTATGAACCAACATCAGCAGCTGATAATTGCTAAATGGAAGATTTCTATGACACCTTACAAGAAACAATGGAAAAAGTAGAAAAAAGAGACATCTTGATCATCACTGGCAATTTTAATGTGAAAGTTGGAGAGGAAAGAGCTGAAGAAGAGAGAAGTGTATGAGGACATTTCGGTTTGGAAGACTATACACGTGGACATCCCCCATGGTAACTGCAGAAATCAAATAGATTACATCCTGGTACAACAAAGATGGAGGTCAAATGTGCTGTCAACAAAAACGCTGCCAGGAGAGGGCCTGTAATACGGACCACGAATTATTGTCTGCAGTTTTCAAGACAAGACTTTATAGGATTAACAAAGGTTTCCAGCTAATACGCTTCGATATAACAGCAATACTGATTGAATACAACATCAAAGTAGAAAACAAATTTGAGGCATTGTTTGTGGTATATGAAGAGGTGACATCTGAGAAGTCGGCATAACACACAAGGGATATTTTAATCTTGACAGCAAACAAAATGATTCCCAGGATGTCACACAAGAAACAGAGCTATATATCAGATGAAACACTGAAACTCATTGAAGAAAGGAAACAATTAGAACAAATGGGAAGTGAGGGGACCAACACAGCATATAAAAACTGTATAAGAAAAGTTAGAAGAGAAATAAGAAAAGATAAAAGAAGTTACATAGTGGACACTTGTAAGGACAGAAAATCTTCAACAACAAGGCAGGGACAGAGATGCCTTAAAGGAATAAGAACACTGACAAGGGAATTCCGACCGGTTCCGCATGTCATCAAGGACAAAGAGGATAACACATTAACAGAGACCAAAGACATACTGAATAGATGGAGAGAGTACTGCAGAACCATGTATAAAGATAGCATAAAGCGCTCAGTTACAATCCTACCAAAGGATGAGAAAGAACCTGAACCAACATTGGAGAAAGTACGCCCAGCAATAAAAAGCCTGAAAAAGGGAAAGTCCCCAGGATGTGATGATATCCAAGCAGAGCTAATACGTACAGGAGGGGAGGCAAGTGCTTGAGTTTATCCCAAGCTGTGTAAACAGATATGGCACAGCGCAGAGTGGCAGAAGCATGGATGAAATCAATTTATATTCCCCTCCCCACAAAAGGCAATCGAAAACTGTACAAACTACCGAACTATCGCGCTAATCAGCTATGCTAGTAAGTTACTCTTGCGGATCCTATTAAGATCCTCGTAGATTGAGTGTTCCAATTCTGGAGATGACTATCTGGACGGATTTCATGTTTCGTGTATGTCTATTAGCTAAGATAAAACTAACAATGTCAATGTTGTACTGGTCTTCACTGGCATCAGTGTGTCATTCATCTCCATTGTCCGACCACTTTGAGAGTGTTTCTGTCCGTGTATGTGTCTCACTGAGGCTGATGATGTCATACTTGAATGGTTTGTGTTCGTTCATGAGGAGTGCCTGATTGGGTGGTTCAAAGTTACTTTTCAGGTGGTACAAGAGGACCCGAAAGTTGGGCATATCGTAGTTATCATTTATCTCATTGAAACATTATACCAAGATCAACGAGCTGCTGTCCGAGTATCTGGGCAAACATCAGATTGGTTCGCAGTAAAAAAGGGAGTAAGACAGAGATGTATAATCTCACCTTATCTATATAACATCTATGTGGAATGTATAATGAGAAATGTTAGAGAAGACGAAAACATTGACAGTTTTGATACATTTACGATTGGCGGGTACGAGATTCCAGAGTTACGATACGCAGATGACACAGTGATACCATCAAGAAGTGCAGAAGTGTTAGAGCAGCTGATTTCAGATCTAAATCAACACAGTAAAGTTAAAACCTATTTATAAACATAAACAAAATGAAGATAATGACCACCGATGAAACACAATGTCAACATAAATTTACAGTAGATGGTGAGGAAATAGACCAGGTCACGCATTTTGAATTGGCAAAAATGGCAACTACTCCAAAAAAAATCAGAAGAAGAATAGGCATGGTAATGCAGAGACTGAACAGCCTGAAGAAATTATGGCAGAGCACAAACAAAATGACAAAAGTAAAAGTCTTGAGAGCCTGTGTTTTTCCTGAGCAGCGTATGGCTGTGAATCATGGACGATTGCCAAAACTTCTAGACGAAGAATCGAATCCTTCAAGTCAAAATATTACAGAAAGATCCTCAGAATATCTTGGACAGAGAAAAAAAACAAATATAGACATTCGGCAAGAGTTGAGCATAGAGGAGAACTGATTTATCAATTCCATTATGGCCAGAAAATGTAAATACTTTGGTCACATCAAGAGACACAACAGTCTTGAGAGAACAATGATGGAAGGTATGGTGCCAGACAAAAGAGACAGGGGTAGACCAAGAAGACGATAGTACCAAGATATCCAGAAATGCCTGGGTATGACTGTGGCGGAGGCTGGAGTTTTGGCAAGGGAAAGAGTTTCTTTCAGACAGACTGTGATGGGAGCGGCATTCTATAAGGGACGTGCTACATGATGATGATCTAAAAATACCTATGTGCATTCTAACTATTCTTGAATGCATTAATTGTTAATTGACCCTGCCTCCGCTATTTCCTGCGGCAATGCATTCCAAGCATTTACCACTCTGCCTAAAAAAATTCTCCTGGTGTCTAATCTGAACCTCTCTTTAATGAATTTGTAGCTGTGCCCTTTTGTTCTTCTAGACGGCTGTATTTAGAAAAACTCGGTATAGTCTAATTTACCCTTTCCATTGATTATCTTATAAACCTGAATTAAATCCCCTCGAATTCTTCTCTTTTCTAGACACTGGAGGCTGGTTTTTCTGAGTCTTTCCTCATTACTATAATTTTGGAATCCCACTATCAGATTTGTCACTCTCAGTTTTGTATCATTTCCAGCATGTTTATATCCTTTCTACGATAAGGACTTCACACCTGTACACAATGCTCCAATCTAGGTCTAACCAATACTTTATACAGTTTGACTATCACTTCCATGCTCCTATGTTTAATATTTCTTTTTAACATTGCATTTATATTTTGTAACTTCTACCCGCACTTGCTCACTTACGTTACCTGTATGATCTATTATAACCCCTAGGACCTTTTCCACTTTTCTAATATTGTTCTCTCTCATTCTGTAATTATGTTCCACATTGGATCTACCTATGTGGATGACTGTACATTTATCTACATTAAATTCCATTTTCTAGCTCTCTGATCATTCCGAAATTTATTCTAAATGCTATGGGGACGGCATGGGTTAGTGGTTAAGTGACACGGCTAACAATCCGAAGGTGCTGGGTTCGATTCCCATCACAGCACCGCCCATTACCCCGGGGAAGCAAACCCTTAGAAAATGCAGGAGGAAACATACCCTTACATAAAATGCATGCCAAAGACAGTTACACTGGGCAGACAGTGCAACGCACACCACCTTGGGGAATAGAGAAATAAGGCGAACAGGGAAAACAAATTTGAAATCCGACCTCAATATATCCATTTCTGCTTTAGATGAGACACTTCTACATAGTTTTCTGTCATGCGGGAATTTTGCAATCATGGATCCGATATCATTGTCCAAATCGTTTATATATATAAAAGAACTTACAATGGATAGCCTTTGGCTACCTGCCTGTTTGAATACCAGGATCACAAGTGTATATAAGAGATCTCTTTACAGTGCTATAAAAACTTTGAGTGACTAATGTTTAAAAAAAAATCTCAATCTGAACTTACAGTTTTCAGCAGTTCAAAAAGTTCATCTGCTTGTTCGTCTGATATTGAGTCTGTACTGATGGTCTCAATTGCACTCCACATCAGTGGTGCCATTTTAAATTACGTGTTTAAAGGTACTCTCTAATCACACTGTTGAAGGCAGAAAAAAGTGATGGTCAAAATATTAGCAGTGCAACATAAATTAAAAAAGAAAATAAGACAATATCTCTTGGAATACACAGAATTTTTCTCTGATGACATAAATGCTGTAGTGGGTATATTTTAGCCTATTCCACACCGATTTCACTTTTCGTTTTTCACTTCTCCAAGACTTCCTTATTTGTTTTCTTTTCTTTCCATGAAAAGCAGCCAGTTCTTCTACATACTAACATTTCAATTCTCTTCTCCAAGTGTCTGCTCATTATCCATACCTCTATACCATACAGTAATGGCACGTATACATAAGACCTGATCACTCTCATTTTATATTTGTGAGTTACTTGTTTGGGTGTCAATATATGACTCAAGTTGGTGAAAACAGATTTGATCATCCATATTGTCTTCCTGATTTTAAATTTCCATCCTCCGCTATCCATTATTACATTACCAAGATATGAGAATCATTTGATCTGCTTCAGTGTTTGATCATCTATTCCCTTTTGTTGAGAGAAGATTTCTGATTTATTTTTCTAACTACCATGTTTCTGTTTTCTTAAATATCATGGCTGGAATAACCATGTTATTAAAGGTATGTGCCCTTGACTTGGTGTTTCTCATCTACTGAAATATGAGTTTCATCCAAGCTGAGATAACTTGCTGCTATCCTTCATGAAATCTCTTGATTGATTGTGTGAGTTGTTAATTTTTTGGCCAAGTTAATGGACCATATCATATCTTCTATGTATCATTTTCCAGCTGCAATTCCTCTTGTGAGCAAAAAGTGTTTATTTAATTCTAGGTTTTCTTACTATTAATTTTTAGGCCAATTGTCCTGCTCGCTCTGTTGAATTCATTACAATATTGCTTATCTTCTCTAACACTGTAACTGATGTAGACTGTTTCATAAGCAAACCTCTATCTATGCTGATGTCTTTACCTTCCAACTAGTTTTTCTACAAACTTTCGCACGGAGGCCTTTTGTAAAAATTGAATTGGTATATTGAATGACCAGTAAAATAAGGTAATATTGATAGAGCATCCCTCATTTATCGCTTCATTCTGCTTAGTATACATTTCTTCAATACCTTGATTTCTCAGGGCATTCCCCACTGCAGTTACATCAATGTAGTCAAAAGCTTTTTTATAATCTACAAACACAAGGGACAATATCATATAAACTTCTTATGTTCTCTCCATTAACTGGTTGAGTATGTGGAGGTGGATTATGGATAAGTAGCCTTTCCTAAAATCTGCCTGCTCTCGTAAATTATTTTCGTCAAGTGGTTTCTCTAGTCTGTTTACAAACATTCTTGCAAAATGTTTTGATCAATCAATAACCTTTAAGCTTCCAGAAGAGCATAGGTCTTCAACCAAATTGTCCTTTCATGAGCCAAGTGTCGGATCATCCAATGACGTTTCCATTTTCTTAATCTTTATTTTGAACTCTTTTTTCCACATAAGCCATGACCTGTCTCTCATTGTCTTGCCATGGGGAACTCAAAACAGAGACCGTCTTGTAATGCAATCAGAAGAATGCCTTGATATGGGACCGATCCAGCTATCTCAAATGTCTCATTCTATCAGCAGTTACCCAGCTCAAATTGAATGATCGGTACGGTATTAGTGACTTTATTGCACCACCTCTACTGTTAAATCTGACAGACAGTCATTGATGAGAGTATGTACCTTCTTTGTCAGGCCCTTGGCAGTTTGCCAAGTCTCAAAGCCACACAACAGCAGAGATTTCACATTAGAGTTGAAAATCTTCAATTTGTTATTAGAAATAATCACTTGTGATCGCCATAAAGACTGTAGTTAAAAGGGACACACCTCCATCTAGTCCTGGGGATTGTTTTACTTTTAGTGCTGGAGCTCATGTAATAAATCATCCATTTCAATCTGTGGCAACAGTTAATATTTATATTTTTGTGCTGTTTCTTTTTGTACTACAGCCTATGATGTGAAGATGTCAGTGTAATATTTGGTTACATTCTTCCCTTTTTGCAGCTATATCCATCAAGATAGTATCCTCCTCTTTCTTTAGAATTTGTATAAAATGTTTTTGTCTATGGTACCATTTATTACATTACCTCTTGCCTCAGCTGTTTGACTATTTGTTGTACTCTGCTGATAGTCATCTTTGAGTATGTGTCTGATCTTTTTGTTCAGCTCACATAACATGATCCTATCATTCATGCCAAAGTCTATTTATATTCTTCTTGTTGCATATCATCATTGATTCAGCTGCATTTTGTTGCTTTTAGCGACTGATCTACTGTCTACTGTGATGCAATTTGTTTTTAATTTTGCCACCATCTGTGACAGGTAGGAAATCCTGCATCCTTCCAATCTTGTTCCAGAATTTATTCTGTTAGCTCTGCAGCATCAAGTACTGAAGGGATCAGGAGTGCAGTTTATGAGAAAGAATGTTTAGGTTCATCATTGCTCTAACTCATAGGTCTTGGAACGTTTTTAAGTATTACCCAAAATCTATTTGCGTTAAATGATATTACCTGATATTACCCTTTCCAGTATTATGTTAAAATGACAGCGATGTGTTTATCGTCAGCAACCTGAGTGTGCAGAAACTGACAAATAACTAGAATAACAATATGTCATGAATATTTTGTAAAAATATAAGTTTTCTACACTACAGCAAATTTGACATAAACCTGGCTACAATAGCCTGCCTATTCCAAGTCCAACATAAAAATATGGCAGTCATCTGTTCAGTATAATGAACAAGTTTGTTCCAATGCCACAGCTATACAATCAACGTTGGTTAGCATACAACCACGATTCCCGTTGCCACTATTATTTTTAAGATATGACTACCACAACATAATTGCAAGAACTACAAAACACGAGATAAAAATATATAACTTACAAGTTACTATTACTATTAATTTAAATTTAACAAGCAAATCCTTCCTATGAGAGATTAGGGGCGGGGAGCTAGAGCCTGCACACATAAAGCCATTTACCTTGAACAAGTCTAGTCATGTGCGACACGCCAGGTCCAGGTGTACTTTAAAAAAAACTCTTATAAGTATTATGCAGAGTATGTTAAGTATAACTTAGTAAAGTAGTACACTACACTCTACACAGTTACACTCTACACTACACAGTATTGTGATTATTCACGTCTGAGAAAATAATACACCTACACTTTCTGCTTGTGTACTCTTGCCAAAATACTACTTTATATCTTAAATACAAATAAATCTAATAATATAAACAACCTTTTTTCCAATAACAGAAAGAATTGCCGAAGCATTTGCTAATGTCCAACAAAAGAACCTCTCAATCGATTTTGGTCGCCATTATCGTTAAGGCAAACAATTTTGAATAGTGGGCGGTATCGAAACCTTATCTGTAACATTATAATTTAAATACTTTCTCACATATTTGGGAGTTTTTCAAGTCGATACAGAGACTACGATTTGATCGAGAGAATCGTAACGGAATTTCCGAGTACCTGCACTGTTCAATTCTGTACCGCCGAAGTTTCGATTTATTAATGTTCTAAGCGCCTTTAGACATAGAATAGCTCAGGAAACAATGTTCTAGGCGCCTTTAGACATGGAATAGCTCAGGAAACAATGTTCAAAATTAAATTGACTACCTGCTGGTGCCCAGAAATTCTGAAATGGGCTTGTGTCGGCAAAGGCCAGACCAGGAGCGAATTGTAAGAGTGATCACGTGCCAAGATAATAGGAAATTAAAAAAACACAAGGAAATCACCACAGAATATGATTATTAAATCAAACACAGAAATGAAAAAAAGGACGGTTTAGTGTCAAGGTAAATAATAGGTATAGCACAATGAATAGACAAAATACATAATATTGACGAGCAATGAGAGGGTTAGCCAACTGTGTCATTTTATACAAGTAAATTATGAACAGAAGTGGAGAAAGAACATACCCCTGTACAGCACTAGAAACCAATTTGTCATACCTGCATTCGTTTGTACTGCGCCTTCACCGTTTAAGTAGAAGGCACGAATGACATCTAGTAGTTGAACCTCCACACCCTATTTCTCCATTACCTCCCATAGCCTACATCGGTTTACCCGGTCAAATGCCTTTTCTTGATCAATGAAGGCCTCATGGAGTTTTTTATTGTATTCTATGGTGTTTTTTTTCTTACTTAACCGTCTGAGCGTAAATATAGCATCCGTACACCCCTGGCCTTTCCGGAAGCCTGATGTTGAAGTACTTAGCAGCGTCTCCACAATAGCTCAAACTCGCTGCTTAAGGACTCGTGCAAATGTTCTTCCGACGTGGCTAAGGAGGGATATGTCCTTATACGAGCTGACATTTTTCTTGCTGCCCTTGTTTTTTTTCAAATAGATACCACCATGGCTCTTTGCCAAATACCAGATCTCTTCCCTTCAATCCTGATTAACGGTCGTTGTGAACCATCTTAGCCATACATTGTGACAGGATTTCATGACATCTGCTGATCTGGTGTTCTTCTAATTGCCTCTTAGCCATACATTGTGACAAGATTTCATGACATCTGCTGATATGGTGTTCTTCTAATTGCCTCTTAGCCATACATTGTGACAAGATTTCATGACACCTGCTGATATGGTGTTCTTCTAATTGCCTCTCTGACTATTTTTTGCTCGAGTATGAATCTGACGTATGCTCAATAATTGTCGGGATTTGTGCCAATGAATAACGTTGCACAGATTATATGCCGTCGCCATCTTGCGCTATTGGTACAAGTACGTTTGTGAAATACTTCCCCCATCTGTCTCTTATTTTCTCAGGTTCATAAAGTGGTTGTCATTGACCACTGTATGAGGACTATAATGCCCATCTATCAACCGCAGAGAGCGAATTTTTCTGTAAAAGCTCTGGGAGATGTTGAACATAGCTCCTTCGGTACATCCCCTTATTTTTGCCAAGCATTGTCTTTCTACTGTTGTTCAATTATCCTGGCTTTACGTCTAGCTTCCTTATAAGAAGTATAGTCTTCTTTTTTTTTGAGATCGCCGTCATTTCTAAAAAGACGTTTTCTTGTCTTTGACTGCATCCTTCACATTGTCATTCCACCATATCATCCGTTTCTTTCTAATATCACATTTTCATGTTGTGTGCCAGTATATATCTGGATATCATGAACAGAAGTTCCAGCATATACCGCATCACCGAAATCGGAATATCTCTAGTGCAGGTGTCGAGGAACTTTTTGGAACATTACCTAACATATGTGCTACGTGATGTACTTTATTTTCAGGTTCATGAGAATAGTCCCAAAATATGACTGTACAAAACCACTTGCGTAAAGTACACGGAAAGAACGAGGGTCTCAACTTGATGAGAGGGAACCCTTAATTACTGCTTCTGGGATCAAAACGCATGAGCTGCAGGGGTCAGCGACTCGTAGCTGACTGCTAGCGTCAGGGCCAGCGAACCAAAGCTGCCAAGACCTTTCTACACCTCCACGCGGTGATCCTGGATAACAGGCTGTAGCAGGGCAGACTGGCTAAGGAGAAGGGATCGAAGTGGGAATGCTAACCCGGTACTAAAAAAATGCTTGCTGAAGTCGGATGTGTTGGACCGAAAGGTGCAAAAATCGCAGTCAAGAAAAATTCGCTCTCTGCGGTTGAGAGATGGGCATTATAGTCCTCATACAGTGGTCAATGACAACCACTTTATGAACCTGAGAAAATAAGAGACAGATGGGGGAAGTATTTCACAAACGTACTTGTACCACACAACGCATTGCGTTCTCTGGACTTCATTCTGCCACTTAAGACCTTTCAGGTTTTGGTAGCGGGAGATTGAGAATGAACGAAAACAAGACAATTACTGCTTCTTATTGGATGCGGCTAACGCTGGCTTGGAGACCAAGTATCCAACAGTATAAGGGGACAACTCTGCGAATGTGCAAAAGGCCAGAAATGGCTGACAAGAGGCGTCAGTCACAAACCACTCAGGTGTATGTGAAGGCAAGGGGAAACGGCCACATTAAATTCACAAGGATGGTCTATGATATGTCTCAACATAAATCACTCTACCTGCAAAGACAGAACTTCGAGGAATCCAGGTGTCATGTACGGTAAAAGAGGCGACAAGGTCGTCATCAAGCGAAATCCTTGTTTAAAAATAGCTGCTTGGAACATTTCTACAATAATGAAAGTTAAAGGTTGACTGAGACACGTTGGAGAGAAGAGGATGAGTATCAAAGCCAGGAATATCATGTGATACACTCAGGAAGTGTCAGGGGACAAGGAAGAATAGCCTTCATATTGAATAAACAGTCAACAGCCAGATTGAGAGAGCATACATAACCACAGATTAATGCCATTTAGAATGTCTTCGCATCCGGTGGACGCAGTCATAATATATATGCCCACATCAGAATACAATGAAGAGGATGTATATGAGATGTACAGTTCTCGAGAGCAGATGCTAAGGCTAACACAGGTCGCAGATAATGTCGTGACAATGGGATCTTGTAATATGACAGCTGGCATTGGCTCTACAGGTGGGATGTTGGGACACATAGTTGGAAAGTATGAATTGAATACTAGAAATGTAAAGGACAAAGACTAGTGTACTTTTACCACCATGAAAGCTACCTAATAACAAACACCTTGGAATCTCACGATTAGAAGGAAACAAACATGGACAAGTCCAAAGAATCTGGGGAGATATCTAATAGATAAACATAAATTGTTCTTGGTCTTCATTGACTTCAAAAAGGCTTTTGATTGGGGGTGGGGGTGGGTGGGGGTGGAGATACATGAGGCCCTACGGGAAACTCTGCGCAAGTATTAGATACTTTGGCGGCTTACCTACGTCATTGAAAAACTATACTCCGATGCCAGTGTAGTTTATCTCGATGGGACCACAGGTGAAGGGATCCGCACGACAATCGGCGTTCGTCAGAGTGTCTCCTCTCTCCGACACTTTTCAATGTTTTTCTAGGACGCAATATGTCAGAAGCATTTGTTGAACACGTAGGGACGGTCAGTATATGTGGACGGTCAGTATATGTGGACGGTCAGTATATATGGACGGTCAGTATATGTGGACGGTCAGTATATGTGGACGGCCAGTATATGTGGACGCATACTTACTAACCTCCGGTTTGCCGACGACATTACCAGTCTGGCTGGAACAGTGCCTGAACTTGCGAGCCAATCGCAAACCAGGACAATGATGACCAGAAATTTGGGATGGAAATCAGTGCCCAGAAGAGTAACTTAACTTAACTTAACGTCTTTATACTGGTTTAGAAGACTCTGCAGAGTCTGTATACAGCCAGTTTTCTTGAATGCTGGTTCAACCGATTGTGCGAGTTGACAAAACACTAAAGAACGTTTTCCCAAAGAGAGAAATAGAGAGAAGTGACAAAATCTAAGAAAACGTTTTTCCAAAAAGAAAAAAAGGAGAGAATGACTACACTAGGAAGCTTTTTTCCAAAAGGGAAATAGCAAGATCTTACAAAACACTAGGGAACGTTTTCCTAGATAGAGAATTAGAGAGATCTGACAAAACACTAGGGAACGTTTTCCTAGATAGAGAATTAGAGAGATCTGACAAAACACTAGGGAACGTTTTCCTAGATAGAGAATTAGAGAGATCTGACAAAACACTAGGGAACGTTTTCCTAGATAGAGAATTAGAGAGATCTGACAAAACACTAGTGAACGTTTTCCTAAATTGAGAATTAGAGAGATCTGACAAAAACACTTGTGAACGTTTTCCTAGATAGAGAATTAGAGAGATCTGACAAAACACTAGGGAACGTTTTCCTAGATAGAGAATTAGAGAGATCTGACAAAACACTAGGGAACGTTTTCCTAGATAGAGAATTAGAGAGATCTGACAAAACACTAGGGAACGTTTTCCTAGATAGAGAATTAGAGAGCTCTGACAAAACACTAGTGAGCATTTTCCCAGATAGAGAATTAGAGAGATCTGACAAAACACTAGTGAGCGTTTTCCCAGAGAGAGAATTAGAGAGATCTGACAAAACACTAGGGAACGTTTTCCCAGATAGAAAAATAGAGAGACTTGCCAAATCACTAGGGAACTTTTCATCAAAATCAGAAATAGAGAGTTCTGACAAAACAATAGAGAACCTTTTTTCCAAAGATAAAAAACTAGAGGAAACATTTTTCGAAAGAATGAAATAGATAGCTGTGATGCAACTCTGGAGAACATTTTTAAAATGAGAGTTATACAGAGTGCCAAAAAAGGAACGTTATCCCAGATGCAGAAATAGAGAGAGCAGACAAATTGCTAGTGAACATTTTCCAAAGAGAGAAATAGAGAGAGCTGACAAATTGCTAGTGAACATTTTCAAAAGAGAGAAATAGAGAGAGCTGACAAATTTCTAGTGAACATTTTCCAAAGAGAGAAATAGAGAGAGCTGACAAATTGCTAGTGAACATTTTCCAAAGAGAGAAATAGAGAGAGCTGACTAAACCCGAGATAAGCTGCCCCCCCCCCCCCTCCCTGAAATCACTGACAGGTGTGAGAATCATGGACCGTGTGCAGCAGGTGGTCAGATGAGTGGAGCATTACTATAAGCTCTACTCACGGGAAACTGTGGTCAATGGAGAAACCTTGTGCGGGTTACAGGACGAGCTTGGCGTCAACTACCTCTCAAATGGCAAATCATCAGGGGGTATTCCACTCTAACCAATCAAATAAAAAATGTTTAAACCCTCTATGTTTCTGCTGGAAGAAAGGTGCAGTCCCCCAAGATATGCATGACACAATGTTTGTGACGATTTACAAAAACAAAGATCACAGCGGGTACTGCAATAATTATAGAGATATCTCGCTCTTGAGCGTTGTAGGCAAAGTTTACACCTGCATCAACTAAACAGGTTGAGACTGCTCGCAGACAGTGTATTCAGATCCCAGTGTGGCTTTGGAGTAGGTATATCGACAACAGATAAGATTTTCTTTCTTTCTTATATCTAGGAATAGTGCAGAGAACAGGACCAGCCGCTGATGTTTCTAGACTTCACCAAGGCCTTCAACTTGGTTAGTAGAAAGGGCCTATTTGAATTCCACGAGAAGATCAGCTGGATTCCAAAACTGCGTAGCATGATCATTTCTTTTCACACTGATATGAAGGGCTGAGCTCTTTACGACGGATCATCTTCAAACTCTTTTTCCACCAAGAGTATGGTGAAGCAAAGATGTGTGCTCGTGCCAACCCTCTTTGGCATCTTCTTCTCCATGCTCCTACTGTACGCTTATGGCACGTTTGTGGACGATGTTTATCTGCATCTGCACACCAGGTCAGATGGACGGCTGTTTAACCTGTCCCAACTGCGTGCGAGGACCAAGGTGAGGACAGTGCTCATTAGGGAGTTGCTATTTGCGGATGATATGGTTCTAGTGACCAATAATTAGGAGGCCCTACATAAAGACTGGGAGACAGATTCGACGAGAGATGCAAGCAGTTTGGCTCACTATAAGCCTGCAAAAGACAAAGGTGTACATACAGACTATTACCACTCGCCCCTCTAAAGATTTATGTCGTCCCTCTGGAGGTCGCCAACAGCTTCACTTCTCTGGGGTCCGTCATCAGCAACACTTTATCGCTTGAGAAGGAGATAGACATTAGGCTTGGCAGGGTAAGTACCGTCATGGCCCGCCTGACGAAGAGGGTCTGGGAGAACACTGTGCTGTCTCATACACCAAGATCCAGGTCTATCAGACTTACGTTGTGGCACTCTTATGTATGGAAGCGAGACTTGGAGCACTTGCACTGAACAAGAACGGCGGCTTAACATCTTTCACATCAGATGTCTACGGCGTATTTTGGAGATTGTGTAGCAAGAGAGAGTGTCACATAATGTGGTCTTTCAGCGAGCAAGCACTCACAGCACGTACTCGCTGTTGAGCCAGAGTCATGGAAGATGAGAGATTGCCAAATGACATCCTCTATTGACAGCTGGCTATTGGAGTTGAAAAAATCGGCAGTCCCAAACTGAGATTCAAAGACTTATGCAAGAGTGACATGAAATCAATTTATCAGCATTGAGTAGTTTCCTCTTCTTCTTCGTTCGTTCTCAATCTCCCACTACCAAACCCTGAAAGGGCTTAAGTAGCAGAATGTAGTCTAGAGAACGGAATGCGTTGTGTCGTAGTTTTACAGCTTGGTTGCGATATTTGCACCTTCCGGTTCAACATATCCGACTTCAGCAAGCATTTTTTGAGTACCGGGTTAGCATTCCCTCTTCGATTCCTTCTCCTTAGCCAATCTGCCATACTGCATCCTGTTATCCAGGATCATCGCGTGGAGGTGTAGAAGGGTCTTGGCAGCTATGGTTCGCTGGCCCTGATGCTAGCAGTTAGCTATGGGTCGCTGACCACTGCAGCTTATGCGCTGCTCAACATCTTGATCCCATTGAGTAGTTTGAAGACAGTCCGTTGAAAAGGGCACAGTGGCTACCGGATACTGGTAGAGTCTTTCTGGCTGCGGAGAAAATAAAAAGACCGAAGAGATCAAGAAACACCCCGGCAAGCCAGCACCCTTAGGGACTGTCACTCACGGATCGGCTTTCACAGAATTGAAACACTTGCCCGGTCATGTGCAGGACACAATGACTAGGACATTTCGTCAGGGTCAGGCACATAATACCAACCAAGACTACTATCTCTCATCCACGTTTTAAAGGCACTCTGTCGATATATGAATATATACATATATATATATATATATATATATATATATATATATATATATATATATATATATATTGATCTTGATGATCCATTCTTCGGCGTAGCTGCGGGTCCCAACTTCGTCTCATTTGGTCCCTTTCTTGGGCCATGGAAGTCCAGTGCATGGTAAGCCCTCCTCCAGAGGCGTCTCCGTTGTTGTTGTGAACAGCAAAGTAGTCTGACTAGCGGCAAAGATGGCGTCGTAATTGGTTGCGGGGCTATATTGCTCTGCTGTTTTAATTTATTATGGGTGCCGCCAGACCTCGGATTTGCCCGGAATTCACACTAGTCGACGACTTACACTTGTGTTCACGGAAACGTGTTGCTCTTTTCTATTTAGATTGGTTAATTCGTTCGTTTTTTGTGATTTCTTCCGTCCGATTATCATGGAATGGACATCGACTACATGAATAACACTACGCTTAAACCTGTGTCGTATTTCACGGACTAGTTCCCACGGATGAACTTCACGAAATTGGGGCATTTTCGCCTTAGCTGTAAACCCTCAGTTTTGGTGAATGAAATTTTTAGACAGAACTATAATGTCGCCTGAACATAGCCGTGGAGAGATGCCCAACTCACTCACACACTGATGTCCCTACGACCTGTTGCTGTTATGGTAACGGCACCACACCCAACGTTAGATATCACCCTGCGGCCCCCCCCCCCCTCCTTCCTCCTGCTGGATACATGTTTACAGGAAAGACTTCAAGAGTAAACCCTGAGGAAATATCTGCATCCTGTGCTATCTCAAGTAGTCTCGATGATATCTTGCCACTGGACAACGGTACGGACCAAAAAGTGAGGCTGACAAAGGGCGCAATTTCTTCCTCATTTTAATCCAAATCTACGTGCAAGTCACCCATTTCAACGTAGGCACAGCAAGAGAAAAGACTGTCTAACGGCTGAACAAAGAGAGTGGTCTTCATCACTTGATATTGACGAACGTCAACAGTCTGACCAACGTATTTAGGTCTTTCCCGTATTCTCTTTTTACCTCGGGGATACCAGATTTCTGTCGCCGTGCTCCATCGGCCACCGTTTAGTAGCGAACATGTAACCTGCCCATCTATGTTATGCCCTGTCTGCCTTACGGCAGCATTCACCAAAGACAATCGTCGTATGTCGGAATTGTGCAACATTTGCATACGTTGGTTCCGGAGAGTGAATCCGACCAAGAGGCCTGTGTCACTCTCAATTTGTTCTCCAGTAATTTTGTTAGTGTCCATGTCTCTGCGCCGTATCACATAGAAGGGAGCACAGTGGAATTGAAGAAAGAAGGTCGTAGGTATTGTTTTGGCAACCGTTCAGGCCCATGTTAACAGACGAGAAGGCTGCCCAGCCAGATCGGCGACATTTGTCAATTCAGATTCCAGGCTACTCTTCATATTACGGAGGAGCGCAAGATATATTTTCTCATTGATATTCTCTAGTTGCACCTCGCCAAAGAAGACTGGATCGCAATTGGCGAAACGATTACACAACACTTTGGTCTTCTAGACATTCATTTCCAATCTCGCTTTCCTGCCCTCACTATTGAGTACCTGCATTATTTCGGAGGCCTCTGCTGCTGACTTTGAAATGTGCAATATGTGATTGGGAAATCGAAGATGATTGAGGTGTTTGCTGTCAAAATGGATGCCAAAGGTATCCCCGTTGAATCAGCTGATGACTAATTCCAAACATGCGGAAAAGAGATTCGGTGAGATAGGATACCTTCAGCAAACCCGCTTATCAACTGGTACCACAATTGAACGTTGGAAGGAGCAAAATGTGGTAGTGCAGATTGTATAACTGTCGAGATCAGTGACTATTGCCGATGAGCTGACTAATAGAATAGGAAAGCATAATGACTACTGACAGCTGAAGTGAAAGCTGGACTATCTACGCTGGTGACGACACGAGGCTAAATTATTTTCACATGAGCTGTCTTAGACGCATACTGCATATACTCTGACATGACCATATCACAGATACTGACAGCTGAAGTGAAAGCTGGACCATCTACGCTGGTGACGACACGAGGCTAAATTATTTTCACATGAGCTGTCTTAGACGCATACTGCATATATTCTGACATGACCACAGATACTGACAGTTGAAGTGAAAGCTGGACTATCTACGCTGGTGACGACACGAGGCTAAATTATTTTCACAGGAGCTGGCTTAGACGCATACTGCATAAACTCTGACATGACCACAGATACTGAACTGCTGTCCACAGCCAACATGCAACGAATTCATGAACTTTTGCAAAAATCTCAGTTGAGCTGGGTACCTTTCCTGAATGTCAAACGAAAGGCTTCCAAAGAGGTTCCTGTATAGCGAACTGAGTGAAGGAGAACAATCACAAGGACGTCCAAAAAGCGTTTCAGTGAGAGTCTGAAGGAGTCCCTGTGCTGTCAAATAGACATTACGACCTTGGAGAATCTGGCTCAAAATCGCTCAACATGGAAGGGTGCTTTCACAGACGGTGTTGAACTTAGCAAGGGTCTCCGTATCCAGGCAGTTTAGGGTAGACGTGCAACAAGGAAGTCTAGAGTGGAGAAAATATAAGAGACAACGACTATGTTTGCCAGTTGAATCGCTTACATTTACAGGCTCGAATTGGCTTCATCAGTTATGGGCGCACACACATATTCAAGGTTGCATTATGACATTATTATTATTATTTTAAATGTTGGGACAAATTCTGATATAACTAGGAATAACACATTGTTCCAACAGTGAACGCCAGACAAAATGTGGTTCTACCAAATCAACAGTTTTGTGTAATCGAATATAAGGGGTGTCTAGAACTCTCGGCCAACTTCAATAACGCGGCATCAGGTTTCTATTGTGATATACGAACGCCAAATGTTTGCTATTGTGATATACGAACGCCAAATGTTTGCTATTGTGATATACGAACGCCAAATGTTTGCTATTGTGATATACGAACGCCAAATGTTTGCTATTGTGATATACGAACGCCAAATGTTTGCTATTGTGATATACGAACGCCAAATGTTTGCTATTGTGATATACGAACGCCAAATGTTTGCTATTGTGATATACGAACGCCAAATGTTTGCTATTGTGATATACGAACGCCAAATGTTTGCTATTGTGATATACGAACGCCAAATGTTTGCTATTGTGATATACGAACGCCAAATGTTTGCTATTGTGATATACGAACGCCAAATGTTTGCTTATTCGACTGGCTGCGATTCTTCAAGAGTGATGCGGGCTATGGCGGCAAGGATGCATGTCGTAAATAGCTTGCGAGTGACTGGAAGAAGAGTGATTGGACGACAATTTCCGAGGTCCTATTTGTCTCCCTTCATGTGAAAGTGTGTTGTCATAGAGTTGCGCCAAGCGGTATGTGTTCTTCCTGAATGAAGATAACGTGTAAAATGTTGGGCTATGACTTAGTAAAAGGGAAGACCGTAAGCATGGAGTTATCTGCAGTGATTGTCCAGATTGAATTGACTCGAGGGCATAGCAGATTCCTGACTGCAGGAAGTCTAGAATTGGTTGGGGTTCCTTTATCAGGTTGCTATAGTAAGCTTTCATAATTGATGACAAGAGTCATCACGGAAAAGGTCTCTCGATCTTCTTTAAAATTTTGAAGGGGAGATGTTGCTTAGATAGGTTAGGGCTATGTGGTTGTCTGGATAACAAGAAACACTACGCCGCTCCTCTAACAAAGCTCGAATGGTAGGTGAAATGCGATTTGTGATGTGAGTGGGCGCTGTGAGACTGGCTGCTTTTGAAAGGGATGAGAATGTTACAATCAAATTTGCATAGTCGGCATCGATGTTGGTGTCGATAAGAGCTGAAAATGTTTGCTAGCTGTGAGGGTGGCAGCAATCGAAGGGTTGATGATCGTCTCCGAACACCGATATGACCGCTGCTGCGGGAACTTTGCAAACTTCAGATTGAAGTGGAAACGAGCATGTAGACAGCCTTGGTCGCTCCTAGTGCAGAAATAACCAACTAATAAGACATCTGTTGCCGATCTACGATTGAACATGACATGGTCAATCTCATGACGATTAAGTCCATTGGGTCCCACACGTGTGTATACATCTCGTGAATGGGCTTTTGAAAAAAAGTTGTTACAATGAAACAATCGATTTGATTCGCAGGAAGTGGCAAATTTTTGGCCTGCGTCATTCCTTGCTTCTCCAGAATATGGTGCCACATAAGTTTCACCATGTTGGCAAGGTCCTACTATGGAATATAAATTATATATATATATATATATATATATATATATATATATATATATATATATATATATATCATCATCATCATCATGTAGCATGTCCTTTATGGAACGTCGCTCTCATCCCAGTCTGTCTGAAAGAAACTCTTTCCCTTGTCAAAACTCTAGCCTCCACTACATCGTCTTCTTGGTCTACCAATGCCATTTTTTGCCAGTTACCATACCTTCCATCACTGTTCTCTAAAGACCGTTGTGTATCTTGATGTGACCAAAGTATTTACATTTTCTGGCCAAAATGTAATTAATTAACTAGTTCTCCTCTATGTTCAACTCTTGCCGAATGTCTTTATTTGTCTTTTTCTGAGAATCTTTCTGTAACATTTAGACTTGAAGGATTCGATTCTTTGTCTAGAAGTTTTGGTATTCGCCCATGATTCCATACATATGCTGCCACAGAAAAAAACACATGCTCTTAAGACTTTCACTTTTGTTGTTTTTATGGTGATCTGTCATAATTTCTTCAGGCTGTTCTGCCTCTGTATTGTCATGGCTAGTCTTCTTCTGATTTTCTTCGAGCAATCATTATTTTTGTCAATTCTGGAGCCCATATATTCAAAATGCGCAACGTGATCTATTTCCTCACCGCCCACTGTAAATATATGTTGACATTGTGTTTTGTCGATGGTCATTGTCTTTGTTTTGTTTATGTTTATAAACAGGTTTTGATCTTTACTGTGTCCATTTACAGCTGAAATTAGCTGCTTTAGCCCTTCTGCACTTCTTGATAGTATCCCTGTGTCGTCTGCGTATCGTAACTCTGGAATCTCGTACCCGCCAATCGTAAATTTATCAAAACTGTCAATGTTCTCGTCTTCTCATTGTACTTTCAGCATAGATGTTATATAGATGTGAGAGGATACACCCCTGTCTTACTCCCTTTTTTACTGCGAACCAATCTGATGTTTGCCCAGATACTCGGACAGCGGCTCGTTGATCTTGGTATAATGTTTCAATAAGATGTATAATGTGCACAGGAAACCCCATTTCCTTCATGATGTTCTACAGATTTTGATGTTTTACCGTATCGAAGGCCTTGGTGTAATCAATGAAACATGTGTACAGGTCTACATTAAACTCTTTAAATTTATCGTAGATATTCCTCATATTGAATTTGTGGCCCCTGGTCCCTCTGTCATTTATAAAACCTGCTTGAACTTTGTGAATTTTAGATTCAAATCTTTTCTCTTTCCTTAGGATCCGCAAGCGTATCTTGCTAGCATGGCTGATTAGCGCGATAGTTCGGTAGTTTGCACAGCTTTAGGTTGCCTTTTTGGGGAAAGGGAATACATTGGGAGAGGGGTGGGGGGGGGGGGGTGGGGTGGGGTAGGACAGAAGTGTGTAAAGGACAGTACTTAACGGTGAGAGGCAGCCACATACTTGATGGCCAGGATCCTATTTGGTTTCCTCACTTCTGTCTAGCTCACGTACGGTAGCGACGCCCCCCCGGGCAACGGGATTTGACTGGCCGGCTAAACTACGTGAGTGAAACGACAAGAAGGGCGAGTCCACCCCTGACTAGTACACACAGTTGCTGGTGGAAGAGGTGGGAAAACGACCGTGTCGACATCTTGAAAAAGAAGAGAACCAGGATAGATGTCCTGGGAGTCTCTGAAAAAATGTGCCCGTCAAGGGTACTGTATCAGCACATCAGAAGAAACGTTCATATACTCTGGGATGGACAAGGGTGGAAAATGCGGGGTCGGCGTCATCCTGTCAAAGAAGACGTCATCTTCACTTCTTGGTTACAATCCAGCTAAGAGCCTGAATAATTGTAATCAGATTAAAGATGAAGACGACGAAATGTTACAATAATTGAAGTTTATGAACCAACATCAGCAGCTGATGATTACGAAATAGAAGATTTGTATGACACCTTACAAGAAACAATGGAAAAAGTAGAAAAAAAAGACATCACTGGAGATTGTAATGCGAAAGTTGGAGAAGAAAGAGCCAAAGAACAGAGAAGTGTACGAGGACCTTTTCTGTTTGGGACACAGAAATGAGTGAGGAGAAAAACTGGTTGAATTCTCCATGGAAAATAGCCTCTCCATTGCCAACACCTTATTTAAACATCATCCGCGAAGACTATACACGTGGACCTTCCCTCATGGTAACAGCAGAAATCAAATAGATTACATCCTGGTACAACAAAGGTGGGGGTCAAATGCCAGGAGCGGACTGCGATACGGACTACGAATTACTGTTTGCAGTTTTCACGACAAGACTTTGTAGGACTAGCAAAGGTTTCCAGTCAATATACTTCGATGTGACCGCAATACCAACTGAATACAACATTTGAAGCGTTGCTTGCAGTACATGAAGAGTTGACATCTGAGGAGTTGACATCACACGCAAGGGATATTTTAATCTTGACAGCAAACGAAATGATTCCCAGAATGTCGCGCAAGAAACAGATGAAACACTTAAACTCATTGAAGAAAGGAAACAATCAAAACAAATGGGAAGTCAGGGGACCAAAAAAGTAAAAAAATAACCTCGCAAGAAAAGTTAGATGAGAAATATATATATATATATATATATATATATATATATATATATATATATATATATATATATATATATATATATATATATATATATTATAATAATAATAATAATAATAATAATAATAATAATAAAAATAATAATTCATCCATCGTCGTCCATGACCACCAACATCATCACATGCCATAATGCAAGCTTGAGTGTGTGTGTGTGCTCATGACTGATCAAGCCAATTCGAGCTAGATAATGTATGTAATGCGACTGGCGAACGTAATCAGCATTTTTCTCTGATATTTTCTCTGCTCTAGACCTCCTGATTGCACGTCTATTCTGGGCTGCCTGGATGAAGAGACCATAGCTGAGTTCAACGCTGTCTGTTACCATGCCCTTCCATGTTGAGCGTGGTTCAGTCAGGTTATCCCAGGTGTTAATGTCTATTTGACAGCACTTAAGGGACTCCTTCAGAATGTCCTTGAAACGCTTTTTGGACGTCCTTCCTTGTGATCGTTCTCTTTCACTCAGTTCGCTATACATGAGCCTCTTTGGAAGCCTTTCGCTTGACATTCGGGCAAGGTGGTTAGACCATCTCAATTGGGATTTTTGCAAAGGTTCATGCATACTTTGGATGTTAGCTCTGGATATTGAAGATATCTGTGATATGGTCCTGTCAGCATATATACAGTATGCCTTTCAGACAGTTCATCTGAAAATGATTTAGCCTCAGGGCGTCACCAGCGTATACAGTCCAGTTCTCACACGCGTAGAGCAGGTTGGAGACAATGGCGACACGGTAAAAACTTCAGCTTGATCCTTATGCTGTTTCCTCAACATTCCCAAACTGTTTAATGCATTCGGCCAAAAGCTGTGCTAGCTTCGCTTTTCTATTAGTCATTTCATCTGCAATAATCATTGATCTAGACGGCCTGCCTCCGCGGCAGACACATTTTTCAACAGCTTGTAATTGATGTTCCCTCACTGTAACTACTGGTTGTTTACACGTTCTGCCTGTTAAAAGGTTTATACATGGCCTCGGTTTTATTTGTGCTTCAGTCTGCTGTCAAGTACATGTGTGCGCATGCCCTCGTGGAGTTGTTTCTCCACAGTCACAAATTTGTTGGGACAACCGAATTAGACATGCTCTGCCATAGCCCACCTCTGCTGACCGTTTTAAATGTCTTTGTGAGGTCAATGAACGTAATATAGAGTTGGCGTTTTTGTTCTCGACATTCCTCCTGTATCTGACGGGCTGCAAATATCATGTCCACAGATCCTCGACCAATTCTGAATCCCCAATCCGGGAGCTGACTGTCTAGCTCGAGATGTTTGTTGAGGCGGTTGAGCAGTTCGCGCGCTAGAATATTTTCCGCAATAGATAACAGTGAAATTCAACGGTGATTATTACACTGATGGCGATTGCCTTTTCTCTTGTATATATGTACTATTGACGCATCCTTGATTTCCTGTTGGACTATTCCTTAGCCCACATGGTGCAGAAAAGTTCAGCAAACCTCTTGGTGAGGCATATTCCCGCTGCTGTATACACTTCTGCTGGTATTGCGTCAGCTCCAGGGGCTTTTTCAGGGGAAACAATTTGATGTATTTTCTACTTTATCTTCAGTTTTAACATCATCTATAGCTGTGTTCATTTCTACCTGAGGCATGCGTTGGATGGCCTCTAAATTTATGGATGATGGACTATTAAGAATGGGGCAAAAATATGCCCATCTGAAGAGGTTTTGAGCTTTCACTGTTAATAGCAATCCATCGGCGTTGCGAACTGAACAGTCACTAAAAGGCTGTGGACTATACATTTGATTTCAACGACATTTGGGAAGTATGGCGCACAGCAAACACCTCTATCTCATCTGCCCGTTTGCTAAGCCAGGAATCGTGTAACTCTCTGAGTTTCTTCTATACCATTCTAAGTGAAGGCCGTTTTCATGGACAAGGACGATGTGTTAAAGAGCCACCCTGCGCTTTTCGTCGCGAAGAATCGTAATTTCCCTATCATTTTCGTCGAATCAGTTTTAATGCTTTCGTCTGATAGACCGAGGTGTTTTAGGGCGTAGAGTAAACAATGTCCCTTAGGGTCGCCCAATTTTTATCGATGCTGAAGTTTCATAGCTGAATCTCATCGTCTGATTTCTAGCTCATCAGCGAAGCTGTATCTAGTAGGTTTCCACTTCAACTTCTCAACATTTAGCCTCCCTGGTGCTTTTGTCTCCTGTGGGCGCCTCTTGGGTTGGACGTTTAGAATTAGCTTGTTATCACGAGACGATTGTCAGTCCAACATTCCACGTCACACACACTCTTAGCTTTTTGAGATTACTTAGGTCCCGATGTCTGACAATGATGGAGTCGATAAGGTGCCAGTGGCGGGACCTGTGATGCATTCACGTTGCTCCTTTTCTAGTTGGGAGTAGTAAGATGGTATTGCTTTTGATTAGCTCATTTGCGGAAGATGTCTTCAGTAAGATGCGGCCATTACCATTACATTCACCTCTGCCAATTTGACCAATGATGTCATCTCACGCAGTGTAATCTGCTCCAACTATGGCGTTACAATCTTTTAGCAGAATGAATTTGTCAGATTTTGGGATCGCAGCGATAAGTGACTAGATATCTTCATAGAACTTATCTTCAGACTTGTCAGAGTTGGTGCGTAGGCACTTACGATTGTAGCCTACTTTCCCCTGTCAAAGGAAGCCAGATTGTCACGTGGCGATCGCTGATACCCGTAGGTATACTTTTTAATTGCTGTACAAGTGTGGACATTATGGCAAATTCAACACCAACCTCTCGTCGCTACTGATTGCCGTTTCAGAAAAAAAGTGTAGCCAAAATAATCCCCTGAGAGTTGTTCCTCCTCAGCCAATCGCGTCTAACTCACTGCAGCAATGCTGATGTTATATCTAGCCACTTCCCTTGCAACCAGGGCCTTTGTTGCCCTAGTATTGCCCATGAGTGTGTGCACATTTTATGTGGCAAATGTAATAGGCACTACTTTTTCTTCTTCTTCTTCTTCTTCTTCTTCTTTTTCTTCTTCTTCTTCTTCTTCTTCTTCTTCTTCTTCTTCTTCTTTCCTTCGCTTTAAAATATTGTCTATATCTGCAAGGTTGTCTCTTGTATAAACTTCACTGTCTTTTGTAGTTCACATATAGGTCCATAAAGTTTCTCGTCCAGTATTGTTTCTATGGGCTAGTGAGATTTTCTCTGTATATCATATTCGGGACAGTTTTGTAGTATGTGCTCTGCTGTATGGTGCGCCTGTCCGCATGTACACATGGCTGAGTTGCCAATATTAATTTTTAGTTACATGTGGCTGCGGAATCGGTTGTGTCCTGTTCTAAGGCGCAACACAACAGTTTGCTCTTGTCTGTTCCTGTTATGGTAATCGTCTGGTGTTACTGTTGGTGGCTTTCTGATTGATTTGATCCTCCTTATCTTCTGTTGGTATATAACTGGCACATCTAGTTGCTCATCTGCAGCACCCTCCTTTGCCAGTCGATTTGCTCTCTCGTTTCCTGGTACTCCACAATGAGTAGGTATCCACTGCATGACAATCTTGCGCTGGCTTCTCAGTTCAGACAGTAGAGCCTGTAGATCTGGCAGTTTCCCAAATTTAAGTGTTTGTAGTGCTGATTGTGGATCTATCAGAAATACTACAGGTTGTGAACTGACATTGGTGTTCAACAGTTCCTTAGTTGCCACTTTAATTGCCTGTATTTCTGCATCATATGTATGACAGAATTTTCCTTTTGGTACTCTGACTGTCTCCCTAATGTTGTTTGGGTATTATATGTGCACTCACGCTCCACCAATCTTTACTGCATTCTGTGCTGACCCATCTGTGTATACTCTGATCCAGAGGTCTTGTGGGTATTCTTCATCCAGGAAATTGAGGATCACTATCCTCACACACTGTTCTGTTCATCCTTGTTTAGTATTCCTTTAATTTTTGTTTGAATGTATACTGATAGTCCATGCTCCTCTCTCCAATGGGTTTGTTCTGGCACAGACTTTATGGGGATGACAACTTCAGGTATATCTATAATTTGCCCGCGAAGTTGTTTCGCTTGATGCATAAAACTACTTCTTTTCAGTCTTCCCATTGCTAAATTTTGAAATCTGTCTTTCATTGGAAGGCTCGGCATGCAGAGGAACTTTTCTGCCTGTGTTAATACCTTTGTGTCTCTGCGTTCTCTTAGTGCTTGTATCCTTCCCATTTTCTCCATCTCCACTATAGGTGTTGATTTCAATGCTCCTGTAATGACCCTAAGTGCCTGATTTTGCACCTTATCCACCTCTTTTAGGGTTGTGTTTGCTGCAGGGCACCACGCTGCTGACCCATATTCCAAATGTGGCCGTATACCTTGTTGGTAAACTTTGTTAAGAATTTTTCCACTAGCTCCCCATGTGGTTCCACTTAATTTTCTCAGGATGGCTAACTTCCTCCTGGCTTTTTTTGGCTGCCTTGTTGACCTGTTCCCTCCATGTCAACCTATCCTCAAATGTAACTCCAAGATAGGTGGGTTGTTTATCTTCTTTGAGGTGTTTTCCATTAATCTTGATAACTCCAGCTTTTTGTTTTGGGGATAGGGTGAAAAGCGTAGTGCCACATTTTTCTGTGTTAACGTTTACACACCATCTGTTTGTCCATGAGGTCAATGCATCAATAGCTCTTTGCAGCATTCTGGTGGCCACTGCTGCTTGCTCATTTACACACCATATTGCCAAGTCATCTGCATACATTGCAACTTTTATTCCTTGTGGTAGCTCAGCAATCAAGTCATTGATGAAGACTATGAAAAGTGTAGGGAAAAGACCCCTCGCTGAGGCACACCATTACGCAGTAGAATTTTCTTACTCTTGAGGCCATCTAGTTGGAGTCTGGCTCTTCTGTTATGTAAGTATGCTTTTATCCATTTGTACATCCTACCCATCACTCCATTATTTCTCAGTTTCTTTAAAAGTCCTTCTTTCCAAACTTTATCAAAAGCTTTCCTTAAGTCTATCCATGCTGCTAATACCAATTTCTTGCCCAGGAATGCGTCCTCGAACTCTTGTGAGAGGTATGTTTCCTGGTCTTCGGTGGAGCAGCATTTCCTAAATCCTGCCTGCTGTGGCACAAGAAGGTTTTGGCTCTCAAGATACCACTGCAACCTTAGGTTGATGATACGTTCCATTGTTTTGCAGATGCAGCTAGTCAGACTGATTGGTTTATAGCTGGGTGCCATGGAACTGTCTTTCCCTGGTTTTGAGATTGGCATCATGATTGCTTCTCTCCAGGTCTGTGGGACTGTACCTGATGTCCAATAAATGTTGAAGTTCTGCAGCAGCTTTGTTTTTGCTGCTGTTTCCAAGTTCTTGATCATCTCATTGGACACTCCACCTGTTTCTGGCGACTTTATCATTTTCAGTTTGGATATTGCAAACTCCAGTTCTTTGTATGTGATTGGTGTCTCCATAACTTCGGGTATTTGTATTTCGAACGTAATATAGTGGGCGCCACTCAAGCCATGGCATGCTGGTCAGGGTGTAGTGAAGCAGGCAATGTTTAGGGCACATTGTCTAGCCCCTTTCTCAGGCTACGGAGGTGAGCAGTGCTGTCACAGAGAGGGCTGTTCCGTCGTTCAAAGGGCTGTCGGATTTCGCTGCTGCCTCAAGTCAATTAAGTACGACCACGTGGCCTAAACCGCCTGTGTGCAGATCTGCGACTACAACTTTCAGTGTCCTCACCTGCTGCTTCGTCGCTGGCCCATCGTCATATGACTTTTGAATGAGATATGAGATTCGGGTGATGTCGTGAGCGGCGAGTGAATTTGATTTATGTGAGAGTGACTTGCGCAGAGTTAACCTCACTCTCTCGTCAGGGCCCGACATGGTCTAGCAGCAAGACAATGTCGAGACGGCTAGTGAATGATCCAGATGCAGAAGATGACCAGGGATTTTTTGTGTCTCGTCGGCTCTTAGCATTCTTCAAGGCCTGCTGGCCCCGTATTTTTGGCCTTTGGACAAGCGTGTTGTCGCTTTCGCCAATCCGTCTAGGCCAGGCTTCACATGCCTGGGTTGACATATCCATTTGCGCCGAGAGGATTCTTCTTCAGCTATCCACGCCTTGTTTATCCCGATGGTAAAAACGGTTTCCTAAAGTGTGTTGGCAGCTGGTCAGAGCTGATCACAGGACGAAAAGATCTGTCTTGACCGCCGGGTACTATATCAGCCATGTAAACACAGTAACAGGTGAATTATTACTTTCCTATTCTGGGGCTCTATCCAGAGTCTTTGACTGTCCCCAGCCTAACTGCAAGGCAGCAGTTGCTAGTTGACATTTATATATCTTGTGACCGCCAAGTAAGAAACGGTAACATCATATTGGAGAATTGTGACGTCATGGTATTCCCTGGCTATCTCTTGATTGATTGGCATAATGTCAGTCTCGAGAGACAATGGACTTTACGCTAGAGAGGGGACAGTCAGTTATTGCCCTAACTTTCGCCGCGAACGTTTGAAGTCTACATCTTGACGCATCCGGTTTTCCCCTGGCTGCAGACCAACACACAAAGCCTGCTTCCAGTCGGGTCTGTCTTTGACAAGTTCCTCTGAGTTGTAGGTGTTCATATTCAACGCCTTCAGGTCACGTTTGGAAACATCTATGCAGCGGAGGAATGATCTACCTTTTTTACGCTTGTCCGTGGTCAGCTTTCCGTAAATGATATATTTTGGTATTCGCCCATCCTCCATTCTGCACACGTGACCAAGCGGCGGCTGGTGTAGGATCGTAACTAAGATGACAATCTTTGCACGGTCCAACACTGCGTTATTAGTCACTCTTTCACTCCTTGAAATTCCAAGTTTCGTCTCAGGCAGCGCATATGAAAAGCATTTAGCCTTTTTTCTTGTGAGGCATACAGTGTCCATGTTTCGCTGCCATAGAGCAAAGTACTAATCCCACATGATCTGTACACTTCAACTTTTGTTGAGATGGTCAGAATGTTGGTATGCCACACTCTCTGCGAGATCCTAATAAGTGCTGATGAGGCCATCCCTAATCGCTTCTGCAGCTCTGGGTCCAGTGAAAGGTTGTCAGTGATGATATATCCAGCTCTGCGTCCAGTGAAAGGTTGTCAGTGATGATAGATCCAGCTCTGGTCTAGTGAAAGGTTTCCGTGATGATAGATCCAGCTCTGCGTCCAGTGAAAGGTTGTCGGTGATGATAGATCCAGCTCTGTGTCCAGTGAAAGGTTGTCGGTGATGATAGATCCAGCTCTGGTCTAGTGAAAGGTTGTCAGTGATGATAGATCCAGCTCTGGTCTAGTGAAAGGTTATCAGTGATGATAGATCCAGCTCTGGTCTAGTGAAAGGTTGTCGGTGATGATAGATCCAGCTCTGGTCCAGTGAAAGGTTGTCGGTGATGATAGATCCAGCTCTGGTCTAGTGAAAGGTTGTCAGGGATGATAGATCCAGCTCTGGTCTAGTGAAAGGTTGTCGGTGATGATAGATCCAGCTCTGGTCTAGTGAAAGATTGTCAGTGATGATAGATCCAGCTCTGGTCTAGTGAAAGGTTGTCAGTGATGATAGATCCAGCTTTGCGTCCAGTGAAAGGTTGTCGGTGATGATAGATTCAGCTCTGGTCTAGTGAAAGGTTGTCAGTGATGATAGATCCAGCTCTGGTCTAGTGAAAGGTTGTCGGTGATGATAGATCCAGCTCTGGTCTAGTGAAAGGTTGTCAGTGATGATAGATCCAGCTCTGGTCTAGTGAAAGGTTGTCGGTGATGTTAGATCCAGCTCTGCGTCCAATGAAAGGTTGTCGGTGATGATAGATCCAGCTCCGGTCTAGTGAAAGGTTGTCGGCAATGATAGATCCAGCTCTGGTCTAGTGAAATGTTGTCGGTGATGATAGATCCAGCTCTGGTCTAGTGAAAGATTGTCGGTGATGATAGATCTAGCTCTGCGTCCAGTGAAAGGTTGTCCGTGATGATAGATCCAGCTCTAGGTCCAGTGAAAGGTTGTCGGTGATGATAGATCCAGCTCTGGTCTAGTGAAAGATTGTCAGTGATGATAGATCCTCCCTTCTTCTGAGTATGTGGTATGTGATACTTTGTCTTGTGTGTGGTATGTGATACTTTGTCTTGTTTGTGGTATGTGATACTTTGTCTTGTTTGTGGTATGTGATACTTTGTCTTGTTTGTGGTATGTGATACTTTGTCTTGTGTGTGGTATGTGATATTTTGTCTTGTGTGTGGGAACTACTTCGCTCGTCAATGATAATTGCCGGATGTCGGAAGTGTAGAGATTCTGCGTGATTTGGCTATGGAAAATAAAGTAGACCATGCGTCTCTCGAGAGATCCATGGGTCACTTGTAATTTGTTCTTCATTCATTCTACACGTGTCCGTGTTTCACCAGCATAGCACAATGCATGAAACACAGTTGATTTGAAGAGATAATTTTTTTAAAATGTGGAATTGGACTTAAAATGGTAATACAGACCGATTAGTGGACTGCTGTGCCTTCAGGAACTGCTGATTTTTTCTAGCATATTCACACATAGAAGGATCTACACAGTTACGGGACATATCATCAGAACACAGGTCAGAAAACCAGATCGGATCATATACAAGTATGTATAAATAAAACGTTTCGATCGCCATTTCAGGATATACAAGTTTGTTGAGGTGCATTCTACACAACGTGTTACTGTTTCCTGTCTCTGGGATAGCCATTTCAGAACTTCCAAGTACAAGACAAATGATTGCCGTCACTGGAATTGTGAAATATCAATGTATTTAATAACCCTCTTGTAGAATTCAGCAATATCGTGCACTCTCCTATCTAAATCAAACTTGGACTATTGAAAAATGTTGTAAAAGGGCATGGATCGAAATTGGTCAGGATTTTGTAACCTTAAGAGAAATTTCCAAGACCTAGTGAGGCCCAAATCAAGGAAATGCATTTTCGGTCCACAGTATCCAGCTCTTCCTAGATAAGCTCTTTGATGATATCTTCATAGTGGATGAAAAAGTAGCTTGGAATGCTTTCCATCAAGAGACAATAAACTTTCTTTGAAACAATTCGTCAGAGAACTACAAAGAGCTTCTAGCAGAAGCCGCCCTATAACGCTACAAGAGACTAAGGTGACATTACACTAACATTACACTAACATTACACTAACATTACACTAACAGTACACTAACATTACACTTTGTAAATTCTCATTAAGATTTCTTCCCGTCTAACTGCGGTGCTGTCCGTGACGAGACCGCGAAACGATTTCACGAAAACATTTCTACCCTAGACAAAGGTACCAAGAGAAATTAAATGCAACAATAGTCATATTGCTAGACGTTTCTGAGAGATGCTCAAGTAACTCATTACAAAGCTACAGACACAGAGGTGCCGCTCTGAATGGTTTCCTCTATGAGAATTGACATGAACATATTATTTTAAACGAGAGCTCATATTGTGTTTTAACTGTCATATTCGTATTCAGCAGCCTAAATAGCATAAAGGTAACTTGGTTTAATAACAGAGACACACAATGTTCAAATAGGTTCTCCAAAATCATCAATGTAAATAGTTTTCTGTTTGTTGCTTGAAACAATTGTGATATTACCTATTACTGGGGCTGAAGAAACTTTACAATTTGAAGGGTTTATCATTATTATTTGCTAATTGTAACTTGGTATAGTTCTTAAGTAAATGTTTTGTTTAAAGAAGTGATAATTAGATAAATTAGATACAAATAATGTTTATTTACATAAGACAAAATAGTGTGGTGTTTACAAGTGTTATCGTCAAAGTTTCAGATACATGTTTAAAAGGTCTTTAAAATAGTATGTTCCTGTTGACCACTAAAATACAATGAACATAATAATTTGAGGTTTGATGTACCAACGACTTTCTTGGTCGCAGATAAAATGAATAGAGCAAGACACATCTTGCTGTGGCGCAGCATTAAACATGTTCACATGGAAATATTGGAAATAAAGTAATTCGATACATTTTTCTCTTTGTGTCTGTTGATATAAAAGCATAAATTTGCTGACTTTCATAGCTAATGAGAGCCCGTATACATACTTTATGTAGCATTTAAAGCAAACCGCCCGACCCCAGTAACAAAAAATAAAAAAATAACTACAACCATTATCACAATAACACCAAAATACATGAAACTGACAAAATTAAAGTAAGATGAGGCTGCGACGACCCTGTGGGTTATGATAAAGTGTAAAAAAACTTAAATAGGTATGATCAGATACCACGCTAAGACGAAGACACAAACGAAACCTACGAATACCTTAAATAGACCTTCGTCAGGGACAAAGAACAACAACAATAAGAAACTAGCGAATTATAAAACATGGAAAGAATATATAAAAGGAAATTTATATGAGCACAAAAGGGATAACAAGAAATCATCGCATGGCTTCTCGCGTGTCGGAGGCCGGATAATTTGTTATTGTAGTTCCCGATGAAAACCTATTGGTCGTAATGTAGGTTTCGTTTATGTGTTCGTCATATCTGACCATACCCATTTATATTTGTTTACACTTTGTGACACCCATTAATTCATATGTTCATTGACATATGTTTATGTCAGGCTTGATTGAATCATTCCGCTTCTACTCTGAGGTAAAGCGGTGTACTTTGATTTTCCTTGAAGCTTATAAGTTAGTACACTGTGGGGCAGCTGTCCAATGTTCAGTTCTTCTTAGTCGCCTCTTACAACGAACCTGGTAGTGGTAGGTTACAATATAACCTTTCTTTACTCGTTAACATACAGTTTGTGAAGATAAGATTGACTGTAAAAAGGGAACGTCTGTGCTTCAGATGGGGGAGAGGCGTACGGCTCGGTGCGGCCTGCATTGAGCGGTCCAAACTAGATGATGGGTTAATGTCGGAATGTCTGCAATAGAATTTAGTTTTTTTTTCATTTGAAGCCCCAATAATAACAAACAATACTGAACATAATTGTTAAGAACATTTTATTCCGTCTTTGAACAACATGTAAGAGGCTTCATACATATATATAAACGTATAGTTAATATAAGCTATATGTCAATATGCATGTGGTTTTGTTTAACGATTAGCTATGTGGCCGTACTTCTTTTCTCCAAATAAGCTGGCTCTTTATTGGTTTGTTAAAAACCACTAATAGTTTAGTTCAGTTCATCTCGTAACCCATCAGGTCGTTGGGGCACACTTGAAGTCACTCCAACGATCCCGCACCATCTCTCTCTGTCCGATGCGGCCAGTCGTGCCTCACAGAGACGAAGGTTTGACCACTCAGTGATGTTGTCTGCCCATCTCTTCCTTGGAAGTCCCCGTCCGCTTTTTCCTGGTACGGAACCATGCATTATCGAATTTGTAATTACGTTGGACCTAGTGACGTGCCCATGCTTAACTTAACTTAACGTCTTTTAACTGGCTTAGAAGACTCTGCAGAGTCTGTAAACAACAAGTTTCATTTACATCACCTTGCTCTAAAAGCTATGCGCATCTAATTTATTCTTAAATGCATTAACTGTCCCTGCCTCCACTACCTATCGTGGCAATGCATTCCAAGCATTCACCACTCACTGACTAAAAATAGTATTTCTTAATGGTATAATCTGGACCTCTCTTTAGTTAGTTTGTAGCTATGCCCTCTTGTTCTTAACTTAACTTAACTTAACGTCTTTATACTGGTTTAGAAGACCCTGCAGAGTCTGTATACAACCAGTTACATTTACATCACCCTGCTCTGAAAGCTATGCGCATCCAGTTTATTCTTAAATGCATTAACTGTCCCTGCCTCCACTACCTCCCCTGGCAATGCATTCCAAGCAGACACCACTCTCTGACCAAAAAAATATTTCCTAATATCTAACCTGGACCTCTCTTTAGTCAGCTTGTAGCTATGCCCTCGTGTTATTGTATGTGGCTGTATTTAAAAAAAACTTGTTATAGTCTAATTTATCGATTCCTCTGATCATCTTATAAACCTGTATTAAGTCACCACGAATCCTTCTCTCGTCGAGACACTGTAGGCCGGTTTTTCTGAGTCGTTCCTCGTAACTGTAATTCTGGAATCCCACTATCATCTTTGTCGCTCTTTTTTGTATTCTTTCCAGCATGTTTATATCCCCTCTATGATAAGGACTCCACACCTGTACACAGTACTCCAATCTAGGTCTAACTAAAGCTTTATACAGTTTGACGATCACTTCCTTGCTCCTATGTTTAATATTTCTTGTTTTCACACCTAACATTGCATTTGCCTTTTTCACTGCTACCTTAACTTGCTCACTCACCTTTCCTGTATGATCTATTATAACCCCTAGGTCCCTATCCTTATCTATCTTTCTAATATTGTTTTCTCCCATTCTGTAATTATGTTCCATATTGGATCTACCCATGTGGATGACTGTACATTTATCTACATTAAACTCCACTTGCCAGCTTACAGACCATTCTCGAATTTTATCTAAATCCGACATCAATATATCCACTTCCGCTTTAGATGAGACACTACTGCATAGTTTTGTGTCATCAGCAAATTTTGCAATCATGGATCTCATATCAATGTCCAAATCATTTATATATATCAAGAACAAAATTGGTCCCAAAACCGAGCCCTGTGGCACACCACTTTTCACTTCACTCCACTCAGAGTACTCCTTATTTATGCCCACCATCTGCCTTCTTTCCGTTAACCAATTTTCAATCCATTTGGCAACTTCCCCACATATTCCATGTGATTTTAACTTTCGAAATAATCTTTGATGAGGTACTCTATCAAAGGCCTTTGCAAAGTCTAGATAAATAACATCCACTGGCTCCCCTTTATCTATGATTTTAGTAACCTCCTCCATGAATTCTAATAGATTTGTTAAGCATGATCTCCCTCTAGTAAACCCATGCTGACTATTTCTAATTAGATTAAATTTGTCTAAATGCTTTACAATGTTTTCTTTGATTATTGACTCAAACAATTTACAGACTATGCTCGTTAAACTCACCGGTCTATAATTTGCCAGATCTGATTTTTTGCCTTTTTTGAATAAGGGGATCACTCCTGCATCTTTCCAATCCCGTGGAACAATCCCTTTTGTAAATGATTGAGAACATAATATAGCCAATGGTTTTGCTAGTTGGTCTCTAATTTCATACAGCAATTTTGGGTGAATACCATCTTGACCTGGACATTTATTCACTTTCAACCCCTCCAATTTTTTAAAAACCATTTCCTCTGTAATACAGATTGATCTTAATCCCGCTGTATCCATGTCTCTTTGAAAAATATCTATAGGCTCTGGGATCTCGGAGCAGTCCTCCTTTGTGAAGACTGTGCCAAAGTACTGATTGAGCAGATTAGCAGCCTCCCTATTCTCACTTATTATTTTCCCTGTACTGTCTATGAGAGGGCCTACTTTGTCTTTCGTTCTTTGTTTATTTCTAACATAAGAAAAGAAGCTTTTACTGTCAGTCTTGATCCTTTGAGCAAGTTTTTTTTTCAAAGTCTATTTTTGCTGTTTTATTCGCTTTCTGAGATATGTTCTGCTTGTCCAAATATTTTATATATGTTTCTTTTGATTTATATGTTTTATTTGATTTATATGTTTCTTTTGATTTGTGGGTGGCTGTATTTAAAAACAAACTTGTTATAGTCTAATTTATCAATACCAAGCCATCTTTCACCTTTTGATAGCTGTGAACAGATCATCAAAAGTCCCAATTGCGTTTTCCACTCTTCGTCGTATTTCTTCGTTCGTGACTCGATCCTTATATGTAACATTTAAAAGTCTTCTAAAGCACCTCATTTTCATTGCATGTATTCTGCACTAATGCTAACAAGTCCTAGTTAATTGTCTCTACAGTCTGATTTTTCCTACATTGTTTCTGAGTAACTGGAGAGAAAAAAAGATTTAAATAACTGAGGTTGGCGGAAGGTGGAGAGATAATCAGAGAGAGAGAGAGAGAGAGAGAGAGAGAGAGAGAGAGAGAGTGAGATAACGATAAAGAGAGAGAGAGAGAGAGAGCGAGAGAGAGAGAACACTTAGTCAGAGTAAGAGAAAAGGTTTGACTATTGCAGAAAGAGTAATAGTCGTATTATATCAAATCTGAACAAATCTCTTTGGCGTTTCATATTAACAAGCATAATGATCACACACTATTGTATATAGTTAACTTATTGGTAACATTTGCAAATGCGTTTTGCTTTTGAAAGTGTGTATTCTAAGTTTCTTCAATTCGTTACCTGCTTGCATTCATTTGTGAGCACTTATATGTCAAGTGTGTTTGAGTGTACATTGACCGTGAAAGTATGTGTTGTGTATGTACATTGACCGTGAAAGTATGTGTTTTGCGTGTACGTTGACCGTGAAAGTATGTTTGAGTGTACATTGACCGTGAAAGTATGTTTGCTTTACATTGACCGTGAAATTATGTGTTTGTAATAAAGATTGCACATAAACATGATTACGATTGGTTTTTATATTAAGAATGTGTGTTCTATATACTGTCTTTATTAAGTGTGTATGTTTAGTATTGTTTAGATTTTCTGGTGTTTGTAAAGCCGAGACAACACATGAAAATAGTGAGTGCACATTCTGGTGTTTGTAAAGCCGAGACAACACATGAAAATAGTGAGTGCACATTCTGGTGTTTGTAAAGCCGAGACAAAACAGGAAACTAGTGAATGCACATCCTAGTGTTTGTAAAGCCGAGACAAAACAGGAAAATAGTGAATGCACATTCTGGTGTTTGTAAAGCCGAGACAACACATGAAAATAGTGAGTGCACATTCTGGTGTTTGTAAAGCCGAGACAAAACAGGAAAATAGTGAATGCACATCCTGGTGTTTGTAAAGCCGAGACAACACATGAAAATAGTGAGTGCACATTCTGGTGTTTGTAAAGCCGAGACAAAACAGGAAAATAGTGAATGCACATTCTGGTGTTTGTAAAGCCGAGACAAAACAGGAAAATAGTGAATGCACATTCTGGTGTTTGTAAAGCCGAAACAACACAGGAAAATAGTGAATGCACATTCTGGTGTCAAGAAATGAAAGTGTTCACACTTCACGTATGTTATAATGCTGAATGTAATATAAATGAGAAGACTGAAAACATTGTCTTACTTTGTCTATTTTTAATAACAACCGAACCACGGACAGATAGATAGACAGATGTTGTTTTAAAGTGAACAAGGACAGTCGTTGGAGTCAGATGGCAGGCTAAAACAATGTTTTTAAATGTGGAACTGTCGATTTCAATCCTTCTGAATTAGTTGTGTTCATATGCTAAATCAGAACTCTCTATTCTTCTTTCCTTCAATCGTTTTTTAACAACTGTTCTTTTTTTTTTTTAAATAGCTTCAGAAACGAGTTTCTTAAAATTGAGAATGAACACAAAAAGTTGCATTAACTGTTTTGAAAACATGTGCTAAAAACGAGAACGTAATAAATGTATAATCAGTGTAACAATTTGAGTGTTTATAATAAAGAGTAGAGAACAGTGTTAAAACTTTCGACAGTGTAGATTAAATTCGTAATAGTTTGTATAACAACTCAGGACCTAAAGAAGATTCCCAGGTGAAGAGTGTTTTGAAGATGTAATTCTGTTTTGTAGACCAGAACAATTCAACGCTAATCCGTTGTCCAAACTGCACTAATGATGAGAGATTCACGTGATGACGTCTAACTCATCAGGGAATTGGCCTGGTCTCGTGGTCTTCTGTTGAAAGAAGAACTAGGTAAATCGCAATACTCCAGTAGTTCGTTCATGTTGCATTGATGGTAACAGCATTCACAGGTTATAGATCCAGATGTCTGTCTCTTTGAAAAGTATGAAAGAGCGTCCTTTTTGTTTAACATGATGCCTCTCAGGTTGTCGTCAAGCGCTGCAAGGAAAAGAAAAACACAAGTTCTATTATTATATATGTTATATGTTCTATGTTATATGTTATATGTTCTATGTTATATGTTATATGTTATATGTTATATGTTCTATGTTATATGTTCTATGATATATGTTCTATGTTATATGATATAATAAAAAAAACTCCAGCTTCATTTATAATTTAATTTTGTGTTTATTTGTCAGTAAACATTTTCCCAAAATATTTCACATTCCTGTAATTATGCTTCCGTAAGTGTATCAATGTTTCAGTAATGCCATTATTATAGAAAGCGATCTGGGAATTTCGATATGAGAGCGCATAAGATTTTCTCGTGTCTTATCAAGCCAGTAAACGATCAAAATATGAATATCAATATCAGTTCGATTTCAGTTACTTTAAAAAGATATGTGTCCCGATCATTTTCAATCATTCAATCTGTATATTTTGATTCGATTTCAGTTACTTTAAAAAGATATGTGTCCCGATCATATTCAAGCATTCAATCTGTATATTTTGATTCGATTTCAGTTACTTTAAAAAGATATGTGTCCCGATCATATTCAAGCATTCAATCTGTATATTTTGATTTGGGAAAGTATTGATTGATCAATTGGTTTGAAATTGTCAAGTAATTTAGCTAGAAACAATAATTTGTAATATTACAGGCTGATTTTGCAAATTAGCACCTCCTCTATTAGATAATTAGACAAAAAGACAACCTTAACTCTCTGAATTACAATGTGCACAGTAAATCCAATACAAAAGTAATTATGAAACACGTAGGAGAATTAATTCAAAATAATTCGTAATTATGTATCAGAGTACACACATAACACGCTTCAGGTGGGGTTAAACGTTAAGGCATCTTTGTTCTTCTGAATTGAGACAGTAGCTGGCGTGGCGGCGGCAGGAGTCAGGTGTGCATAGGAAGAATTAATTAGCAGTCGGCTAAACGCTTTTGAACAACAAGCAAATGAGTGTGCATACCAACATATAGCAAACCTGCTGACAAGGGATATTAGGGTGCTAGACAGAGACATTAAACAGTATCAGCAGCGAGTTTCACAAGAGAGTATTCCACACTTCCAAAATAAGTAAACTGTTCTATAATCTCCAACATTTGGCTCATAGATACTCTGGCAGTTGGTTTGCACTATTGGTCATAATTTGAGTTTTCTACGTGCTGATCTTCAACCCTACTTGTTTCTCCGTTTTGTCTCACTTGTTACTTCTATGTCCATGTTTGTGAGCCATGAGAGTTATTCCATTTGTAAAATCGAGGTCCTCTAATATTGTGAATGTTGTCCATCGTATACCTTTCTTTTCTTTCTAAATAGTGTTCTTTAGTATCCAGTACATTTCAAGGTTGAATAGTAAATATGGCATGACACATCTCTATCTTCGTCATATTTCACTGGGACAGTTCTGACGACGTTCTTCATGCTGAAGAAAAAATCACGAGACAGTATGTTACTTGACATGACCTCACTTTAAAATACCATTACAAATATAGTGGTCGACATTTAAACAAATCAAAAACGTTTGAGGATCCAGAAAATGAAGTTAATCAAGAAGAATTAAATGAAACAATATTTACATCTATCAGTTTGCCTTTTGACGATGTGCTTTGTCACGGAATTATTATTATTGAAAGTTCTGCACAGCGTCATCATCAAGTTGGCCAAATGATTACCACAGAAACCTCTAGGATGAGGCCGACTTTGGAAGTCGCAGCTGCGGTCATAGTTAGCTAGTGAAACACTGGTGTGTTGAACCAAGGTGAGGAACAGCGTGTATACACATACATGGGCCATCGTGACGTGATGAAACTTGGTCATCATTATGACAGGCACCTGGAAGTATATGAATATAAATGTGTAAATTTAGTTCCTTTGCTAAAATAACATTAATAAAAGATAGCTTCTTAAGAATATGTTCTGAGATACGCATCTTTTAATTTCCGTGTTTATTATGTGTATATGTTTGTGTTTCTTTCTGTGTGTGTGTGTCTGAGTATGTGTCTGTGTGTGTGTCTGTGTATGTGTCTGTGTGTGTGTCTGTGTATGTGTATTAAAATTGCCAATATTTTATATTTGCCAACATCGCCATCAATCGCACAGACTGGTGCAGAACTGTTGCTGAAGGTGTTGAGAGACATGAGGCGCCAAGAATAGATGAGGCCATCTAGAGACATGAGGCGCCAAGAATAGATGAGGCCATCTAGAGACGATCGGTCCGCAAGTCAACTCACATCAACCCTTCCTCAACCCCGTTGGAAGGAGGTGTCTTATTTCCCTGTACAAAGTGCAGCAAACAATTCAAGGTTCAGATTGGCTTATTTAGCCAGCTTCGAACAGTCTACAGTGAATGCTGGCGAGGTGGACCTCATCGATTATGATGGACGAACAACACACACTATTAATATTATTTTGTTTTTCAGCTATAGTAATAACTCTTGGTCAAATCTAAAATATTAATTTAATCTTTAAAACATAACCTAAATTTGTTCTCTCATTGCTGGCCCACCACCAGAGCACACCAAAATGCAATTTCCTCAACATAGCATATTTACTACATCGCAACTGGCATTGAATTGCGTATGTCTAATGCGAGTACATATGTCACGTACATGATAAGAACTGTCCAACAACATAATATCCTTCTAAAAATCGTATGTAGCTAAGAAGTTGTCGTTCTTGGTTATGTGTGCCGACCCATCTAGTTAATTAAACAACTTTATTTCAAATATCTCCCAGCCCCCTTCCTTTTAAGCAGCTTTCTTTGCTAATGCAGATCTAACTATTTCTTTACAAATAGGTCAGTCAAGTTGTTATTTCTGATTGTGTGACATTCCTCTGTTTCAAGTTCTTCGCGATTTGAGAATCTAAAACTTTGGAGAGGCATTAGTGCTGGGCAGTTATCCCACAATTGACTAAACTAATGCTCTTCTCCTGGCATTTGTATGGACAAGTGCTCGACAGCAACAGTTGAATAGGTAGGCATATGGAGAGTTACTTTATAGCCAAATATAGTTTAGGAGACTCTGTATTCTGCCCTTCTTCTATATCTGTAGAAAACATACATAATACAGCAAAAGAAATGAGAGGACATATGTTTGTGTTGCACAAACAAACAAAATAAAAATAAAAATGAAAAGGTATCTAATGGACAAAGATCACAATAAGTATCAGCATGAACAACAAAAGAAATAAAAAACAATGAGAACACATACAGACAACGAAGAGGGTCTGCAACAAATAGAAGAACATAACAAACAAAGAAGAAAGCGAGTACTAATAGCTTTAATTAGTAACATAATTTAATGAATAAAGTAACCTATAGCGGAACATTCTATTACTATATTTGATAAGAACATAATTGGGGGAATATCTTCTTCTTCGGTCATCGCCAGATCAAGGTCCCAGTTTCTCTTATAAAGGACACCGTTGTTTGTGAGATTGTTTTATCTCCATACAGATTTTGTCTCATAGTTGTCTCGCGAGGCCAGTATTGTTCTTTATTTTTCTGCGCGAGCATGCAGCTTTGTAGGGTGTGGTCCACAGTCGTGGTAAGCTGCCAACATGGACACTTGTCATCTGTCTCATTCCTTATTTTGTTGCAAAGATGGCCCTTGAGTCTATTATGCCCAGTTGTCAGTCAGAAGATGATGGGTTCCCCTTCTCTAGTTAAATTAAAGTAGCTGCCTTCTTTTTGGAAGTCAGAAATATGACACAGACTTGTAATTATTCTAGTGAATTGTATTGGCCAAGTAACGTAAACACTGATAATAAAATAGACATAATCTTCTTTTGACGGCAACATTCCTTCTCCAGATGTGTCAGACGCGCCAAATTTACTAAAGGAGTTATTTACAGGAAATGCAGCGGAAGCTAAAAATGATAAAACACATATAAAGGCAATGTGACAGAGTCATGCGCCCCCAAAGAGTTTAAGAACAGGGTCCCCTCCCACTAAAATTTGAGAAGCTTAGATGGCTCAGTTTGGAAACATCGACTTAACAGGAAAAATTTGTTGTTCAATGATTGTTCATCAGGGTCAAGGTTAGCAGATGCCCAGACCAAAAGGCGACAGAAAGTGCACTAGAATGTTACACCGTCATAAATGACGCGATAGTCTGACCAGTCAACATGAACAGCTTAGATTACGTCAACAGACAGAAAGTCTTGACCAGGCCTAAATGAGAGTTATACACGCTGAATAATTTGGTTAGATGTTTTAACTAACTTAACTTGACTTAACTTAACTTAACTTAACTTAACTAAACTTAACTTAACGTCTTTATACTGGTTTAGAAGACCCTGCAGAGTTACATTTACATCACCTTGCTCTAAAAGCTATGCGCATCCAATTTATTCTTAAAAGCATTAACTGTCCCTGCCTCCACTACCTCCCCTGGCAACGCATTCCAAGCAGTCACCACTCTCTGACTAACAAAATATTTCCTAACATCTAATCTGGACCTCTCTTTAGTTTACGAAAAGACTCACTCACACATATTCGCAATATCTAAATTAAAAGCTTTAGGGAAACAGAATAGATTTTGAAATATATATATATATATATATATATATATATATATATATATATATATATATATATATATATATATGTCACTGGCTCTTTTCGTCTTGTCGGACGATAGTAAATTGGGCTTTTAGCACAAAGCCTGGGCAGAAATATAGAGACCATGTGTTTCCCATGCAGTATGGTCCCTCTATCGGTCTGCCTTGTTTGCTCCAAGGGAAAGTTGATACCAATACATTTGAAACAAGGCAAGCTGCAGAATCTGCCGGATCAGCAGAGCAATGCTCTATCTGGTCGCCTGTCGGGGTTTCACTCATAGACCAGCCCCCAGCCAAGGCTAAGAGCCTGGTCTGCCATGCCACAACACTCAACTGATGTTGCCTTTCCTTAGGAAGAGGCATTGTATTCTCTTGCGTAATGCTCCTTCGCATATCGTCGGTTGTCAAGCTCGATAGACGCTGACCGAATTTCAGAATTATTAGAAAACAGGTTGCACATCCATATCTGACAACACCCGACAAGATAGGCCTGTATCTTATCTGCACTGCTACAGGTGATTATAAATCAAAGTTTTCCTTCTAGATGAGCTGCCTGCCTAGGCTTTCGAGTCCCATCTGTCCAAACTTCTGATTTAAAGACGCCAGTGGCTCGCCTTCCGCTCCTTCTCCTGTTAGTCAAAACAGTTCTGCCGGGCAAAGGTCAGGAGATGGACTTTGTTGTCAGAGGCTATATGAAACGCATGTCATTGGAGCATCTTGTTGGCGTTGAGAGTTCATCGTCAACCCCACCCCCGGCTATAACAACATTTGTAAACATTTACATACATGTAACATTTCTCAATATTGTGCATCGCTTGAAGTGAGCTAATCTGCGTAAACTGTGACCCGTAAAAGTGCCATTTGTAAGCTACATATTGTACATTATATTTGGAGTATTCCTCTTTAGTCCAATAATGAAAGGTGTCCTCGAACCTAGTCAGCTTTTAGAAAAGTCCCCGCAGGCCAGTGGATAAAACCTTTTTCTTCCCGAAATCATGGCCAAATTTACCAGAGTAACTCCATTGTGTTCAAAACAAGATGACAACAAAGCACCAGGATACGGACGGTTGTAAATATTTAATACTAACGATGAAATCAGCAAATGTATGTACATTAATCAAGAATAAAAGTTGAAGCAATATTTGTTTATGAGGACTGGTGAAGCCAAGAAACAGTTATATGCATTGATTCAAATGGAAATAAATGCAAGAATATATTCCACCTATAAATCTTTTAAATGACCCTATCGTCTACCGTCTATATTTCTCAAGGTGCTAATTTGCTTGGCAAACAGAAATGGAACGAATGAAAGAAAGGAGATGATATATGCAAAATACTATCACGCATTATACTATTCGACGTTCTATGCGCATTGGTTTCAGTTTGCGGAACAGCAAAATAATCACACCTCAGCAACAGTGTCACTGTTGATGCGCTTTTCAAAACTGAAGGAGTCTGGCTTAACTGTTTGAGGATAAATCAGAAAGATTTACTAGTTAACTGCAAGGACTCCGAGATGTGGCAAAGTCTTTATCGCACAATGAGAATCAGCATGTAGATAAATTGGTCATATTACATTAGAAAATTTCCGGGAAGTCACCCAAATATACAACAAAACTATCGCGACAAAATTTCAATACTCAGAAAGTGTGGTCGTACATATTACTTGCTGTCACTTGCAAACCAAACTGGCACGGGATTAAAAATGCGTTTCACGGTACTCAGCGACCTAAGTATACACCCGACATAACTGTCCAGGTTTCAAAAATGAAATTGTATGAGCTATTGAACGGTGTTTAAAAAAAAAAGGTTCCTTTTGGTATGGCCATTGTATGCATCTGCGTGACTGAATTTCAAAAGCGAGGTTTACCTCATGCTCGCGTTCTACTGATTTTAGATTTACTTTCAAAGATACGCCTGAACCCTCATATTGATAATCTAAGACTGCAGGAGGTTGAGACTCGGTGAAAACATATATGTAATGTCATTGTAAAGCTACATGTTATGTGCATTTGGGACACAGAAAAACAAAAGCTGACACAGTCCAAATCATAACTTTAGAAGACAGGAATCACAGTTATGTCAGGTGTACATATTATAGAGGTCGCCAAAGATAACATACAAGGAATAATAAGAATAGATTATCAGAACCGAGCAGAAGATATGCCTGTCGATTGAACTGCACAAAATACAATAAACAACAGCATTTTAACAATGAAAGTTTCGTTATTATTAATAGCAGTGATCATATTGCAAAACTGGGTGAATAGAGAATGATAATATCAATTCTTCAGCTGTGAGATGGTAGCTCTTGACAGTCCAATGCCTCCCGGACAAAAACGCCTCAGTTGGAATTCGTATGTAGTATGTTGTCTAAGAGACATCACATCGGAAAGGAGGATATCAACGCATATTTAGAGTATCCACGAAGTCCAGCGTGTCGGCGTTCCAGGATCGTCACTTCCTGCCAGGGATGTGGCACCCACATCTTATGTCGTCCATTTAATCATTCCCCAGCCAATCATGCCAGCTCATCGATAGTGACGGCACGTTTGACAGTTCTTGTCACCTGGGAGACCGTTCAATAGGGAGAAGTGCAATGTCTGCTGGCCTGCATCTCTTATTCATGTGGATAACTGATTGTAGACAAACAGCAAAGTAAGGGACAGTCATTTTACGCCACATTAATTTGACAAAACATATAGTTATAAAAAGGAAAATAACCATGGCGCCATTTCAATTATTTCTTCTTTTTTTTTTGTGCAGTTAAATTTGGAATTTGGTAATGTAGACATGTCCAATAAATGATCACAGCCATTTGTTACATGGTTTGATTTTATCGAACATTTAGTGAAAGAGAATTGTTGTGAAGAGAATTGTTGTGAAGAGAATTGTTGTGAAGAGAATTGTTGTGAAGAGAATTGTTGTGAAGAGAATTGTTGTGAAGAGAATTGTTGTGAAGAGAATTGTTGTGAAGAGAATTGTTGTGAAGAGAATTGTTGTTGTGAAGAGAATTGTTGTGAAGAGAATTGTTGTTGTGAAGAGAATTGTTGTGAAGAGAATTGTTGTTGTGAAGAGAATTGTTGTGAAGAGAATTGTTGTTGTGAAGAGAATTGTTGTTGTGAAGAGAATTGTTGTGAAGAGAATTGTTGTGAAGAGAATTGTTGTGAAGAGAATTGTTGTTGTGAAGAGAATTGTTGTGAAGAGAATTGTTGTGAAGAGAATTGGGAAAATAATTTCAAGATGCATATTTCATAGGTAGAGAGCCGAGGTAGCGCAGTGATTGACTTCCCAGCGGAGCGATCTTTACTATTAAACGTAGGTGGTTGTGGCTAAACATTCAGACATGGTTTTTCCTCAGATAATCGTAGAACTGTTTTTGGCCCAATAAGATATATTCCATCAAGATATGTTAATATCTCAGTGTGGTCAATTATTTGAGGAATACGTTTCTTTTAAATTTACCCATGCATCATTATGTCCCTGGTAGCAATATTTGTAAAAATATTTAAAACGTGTATAGATGCACAAGCTGCGACTTTGACATGCGCATTACCTGAAATGAACTTTGAGAACGGGTCAAAAGTCAGAATGCATAGAACGACCCATGAATTAACGTTTTCGTAATTTTCAACTTTAACAGCAGTTTCTATTAACTAACATTTCATACAGTTGGGTCTATACATTTGTTGTCAACTTTCCCTTTTGTCTGGTGATCGGCAGTTTATTGTCTCGCAATGCCCATAGGTGGAGCATGCAGTCTAGTCGACAGTGAGCTGGCTTGCTAGACTGGGATTACAGCGTACCAGGGTTCGACTACACGGACAGACAGACACAAATATCGGGGCCATGATTCGTACTTGGTACGACCGTTTCTCCAGTTGATTCCCCTGTAAATTGGTACCAGACGTACCCCAGTTGGGAAAGTTAAAAACAACAAGGATAGGAACTGGCCATCCCACCTCATATAAGCTGCGGCTTAGTAGATGAGGAGGTATCTTCATTCCCAGCGGCGATTGTTGTTATGGGAATGACCTTTACCCTTACCTAATGACATTGAAACATGGCGGGTATCTTAGTGCGCCAAAAACTGTTGGACGATTACATAAGGAAAAACCGTGTCTGAATGTTTAGCCACCAACTTCACTTACAATACAAAGTCAAGATCCCGTTATCACGCCATGGTGTCATTTTGGGAATTTGATGTTAGACCCATATTTATCTTGACCTTAGGGTGATGTGATGAACATCACATTGGTCGCCTTTACTTTCACAGATTACTCGAGACTGGATCGACAATAACATCAGATTTGAGTTTGGAAAAATCACACACCAACTCGCAAACCAATATCGCTCCCCTGGGAAGCCAATCACTGCACTACCTCCGCTCTCTATCTAAGATATATGTATTCTGAAAACTTGTTCACAATTCTCTTTCACTAAATTTTCAATAAATTCTTACTATGTAACAGAGGGCTGAGATAATTTATTTGTCTACAACGAATCAAGTTCCAAGTTGAACTTTAAAAAAAAGATTAATTATTCAAATAACGCCACTGCTATTTTCATTTTCATAAACATAATAGCCGTCCATCGCAAGCGATGACGACTACAGCAGTCAAACATGTTATGTTGCACCTCACCGGTGAGTCTGGAGGTGGCTGTATAGTTCTGGCACGGTAACCCCTTACACAAATTCAGCATTTAAGGTCAGAATTGGACATGTGAGTGTCAGTTGTTTTGTCTTTTCACAAAATGCTATTTTGATGTGTTTGATGTGCCTCTGGTGGAGGTTCCATGCCGCACCTTGCGGTCCTGTGCGAGGAATGTCCATGAGGTTGCATCGATGTTGAAGCGTGTCAGAGATACTTTGAGGGAGTCATTGAAACGCTTCTTTTGGCCACCGACTATAATTATATGTTTTGTCAAGTAAATTGTTGCCTAAAATGGCTATGTCATCTTTAGCCACGATTTTCTCAAATTTAAGTTTCAATTCTATTATTTTATGTTGATCAATTTGTCAGTTATTTAATTACTCACTGCATTTCAATGCCATTATTTTTTAACAAGGTATTGAAATGCAGCGAGTAATTAAATAATGATATGAGATTAGGAATTGTTTGTCATTTTATTTCCTAATAATTGAATAATCCACCCCACTCCCCTGGTTAAATCTGTTCTTGTCTGTTGCTTTGTTGTTTGTGCACAATCAGTTATACACATAGATGAGAGATACAGGCCAGCGGACATTGCACTTTTCAATCTGTATAACGGTCTTCCAGGTGACGAGGACTGTCATACATGCCGTCACTACAGATGAGCTGGCATGACTGGCTAGGGAATGATTAAATAGATGACCTAAAATGTGGGTGCCACAATCCTGGCAGGAAGTGACGACCCTGAGACGTCGACACGCTGAGCCGTGGATATGCGTCTAAATCCTCATTTTCGATGTGATTTCTCTCGGACAACTACATACGAATTCCAACTGATGTGCTTTTGTCCGGGTGCATTGAGCTGTCAAGAGCTACCAGCTCATATCAGAAAGGTTTAAATTGTCATCCTCCATTCGCCACGTTTTTCAATATGGACATAATAACGACATTTTCATTGTTAAAATGCTGTTATTTATTTTATTTTGTGCAGTTCAATTGACAGTCATATCTTCTGCTCGGTTCTGATAGTCTATTCTTATTATTCCTTGTAAGTTATCTGTGGCGACCTCTTTAATATGTACACCTGACATAACTGTAATTCCTATCTTTTAAAGCTATAATTTGGACATTGTTTGATTTTGTTTTTCTGTGTCCCGAATGCACATAACATTTAGCATTACAATGACATCACACATATATTTTCATCGAGTCTCTATAACACACATTCTGAGATGAAGATGGAATATGTTTGGAGTTGTAATAGTTGTGTCAAAGTCAATGATATGACAGTTAATGCCATCAAACATGCATAGTGTAAGGAAAGATAGCAATGTTGGGAATGTTGCTGGAAAAAAAATTACAGCATAGCAAAAGGGTTTGGCATGAAAATAGACCATTTGAAAACAAAGACTATTTTAATAGCTAAGTAACATTGGCGAATTAATAAAATGTACATCGGGGAAGGCGTGGGCCAGTCGTTAAGTGACACGGCTCACAACACGAAGGTGCTGGGTTCGCTCCCTGTCACAGCACCGGCCATTAACCTGGGGAAGTAAATCCTTAGAAAATGCTTGAGGAAGCAGACCGTTACATAAAATGGATGTCGAAGTCGAATACATTGGGCCGAAGAGCGTAAAATAGTGCAACGCACACCGCCTTGGAGAATACAGAAATAAGGCGAACGCAAAAAAAAAAGAAAAATATACATATGAAGGCATAATTGAATAACTACATAATTTACATATTTAGGGCAAATCATAACAGAAGCTGATAGAAATTAAACATTTATTAAGACAAAAATTGCATTGGCACAAAAGAACTTGAGAACAAAAAACATAAATTTCAAACCGCTTGATTCACAGTTCAGTTTGCCGTTCAGGAGTTTCCATGCCAATGGCCTCTCCTACATTATTGTGTCCCCAGCAGCACCTTTATAAGGGGTCCTCTGTTTCTTACAGAGCCTGCTGTAGGACGCGACCGAGTACCCGGCGGTATAACTGGGCGGGCAGATTGGGCTCATTAGCCTTGGTTGGCTGCCAATCTAAGAGAAGGGAAGCTCTGACTTTAAACCCGGGAAGACGAAACTCATTAGCCTGTTCAGGTAGTTTGCCTAGGATAGGAGGAACTGATTTTAAGCCCACAAGTGCCAGGGCGTGCTGGCTAGTCTTGGGACGATGAGAGAATCATCGGATGTCTCGAGTAACTAGCATCTGCGGGCAACGACTCCACTGCCTTGTGGAAACCTTGGGAGAGGGTAGGGCTACATGAGTATACCCAGACAAAAAATCCGCAGTGGTAGCACCTAAGACGAATGGTTTCAAAATTGCGAACTCATTCAGACAGCTCCTGCAGCTGAGCTGGTGCCAAATTGCCATGCTTTGCATTCCTTTAGATTACACCAGCGAGGCCGAGAGGGGGATCCTGCAGTTTGGGCTGCCCCGGGTCTCCATGTTCAGTGCCCAGGCTTGCGCCCTGAGAGATTCATGGTCTGCAAAGACTGAGACGCATATGCATGTCCACAGAATACCAGTTCTTTTCCCATCAAATGATGTCATCATTATCCAATCTAGAGTCGACACGAGCAGGAAAGGTGAGAGTCGACACGAGCAGGAAAAGTGAGAGTCGACAAGAGCAGGAAAGGTGAGAGTCGACAAGAGCAGGAAAGGTGAGAGTCGACAAGAGCAGGAAAGGTGAGAGTCGACACGAGCAGGAAAAGTGAGAGTCGACAAGAGCAGGAAAGGTGAGAGTCGACAAGAGCAGGAAAGGTGAGAGTCGACAAGAGCAGGAAAGGTGAGAGTCGACAAGAGCAGGAAAGGTGAGAGTCGACAAGAGCAGGAAAGGTGAGAGTCGACAAGAGCAGGAAAGGTGAGAGTCGACAAGAGCAGGAAAGGTGAGAGTCGACAAGAGCAGGAAAGGTGAGAGTCGACAAGAGCAGGAAAGGTGAGAGTCGACAAGAGCAGGAAAGGTGAGAGTCGACACGAGCAGGAAAGGTGAGAGTCGACACGAGCAGGAAAGGTGAGAGTCGACACGAGCAGGAAAGGTGAGAGTCGACACGAGCAGGAAAGGTGAGAGTCGACACGAGCAGGAAAGGTGAGAGTCGACACGAGCAGGAAAGGTGAGAGTCGACAAGAGCAGAAAAGGTGAGAGTCGACAAGAGCAGGAAAGGTGAGAGTCGACACGAGCAGAAAAGGTGAGAGTCGACAAGAGCAGGAAAGGTGAGAGTCGACACGAGCAGAAAAGGTGAGAGTCGACACGAGCAGGAAACGTGAGAGTCGACACGAGCAGGAAAGGTGAGAGTCGACACGAGCAGGAAAGGTGAGAGTCGACACGAGCAGGAAACGTGAGAGTCGACACGAGCAGGAAAGGTGAGAGTCGACACGAGCAGGAAACGTGAGAGTCGACACGAGCAGGAAAGGTGAGAGTCGACAAGAGCAGGAAAGGTGAGAGTCGACACGAGCAGGAAAGGTGAGGGTCGACAAGAGCAGGAAAGGTGAGAGTCGACAAGAGCAGGAAAGGTGAGAGTCGACACGAGCAGGAAACGTGAGAGTCGACACGAGCAGGAAAGGTGAGAGTCGACACGAGCAGGAAAGGTGAGAGTCGACACGAGCAGGAAACGTGAGAGTCGACACGAGCAGGAAAGGTGAGAGTCGACACGAGCAGGAAAGGTGAGAGTCGACAAGAGCAGGAAAGGTGAGAGTCGACACGAGCAGGAAACGTGAGAGTCGACACGAGCAGAAAAGGTGAGAGTCGACACGAGCAGGAAAGGTGAGAGTCGACACGAGCAGGAAAGGTGAGAGTCGACACGAGCAGGAAAGGTGAGAGTCGACACGAGCAGGAAAGGTGAGAGTCGACACGAGCAGGAAAGGTGAGAGTCGACAAGAGCAGGAAAGGTGAGAGTCGACACGAGCAGGAAAGGTGAGAGTCGACACGAGCAGGAAAGGTGAGAGTCGACACGAGCAGGAAAGGTGAGGGTCGACAAGAGCAGGAAAGGTGAGAGTCGACAAGAGCAGGAAAGGTGAGAGTCGACACGAGCAGGAAAGGTGAGAGTCGACACGAGCAGGAAAGGTGAGAGTCGACACGAGCAGGAAAGGTGAGAGTCGACACGAGCAGGAAAGGTGAGAGTCGACACGAGCAGGAAAGGTGAGAGTCGACACGAGCAGGAAAGGTGAGAGTCGACAAGAGCAGGAAAGGTGAGAGTCGACAAGAGCAGGAAAGGTGAGAGTCGACACGAGCAGGAAAGGTGAGAGTCGACACGAGCAGGAAAGGTGAGAGTCGACATGAGCAGGAAAGGTGAGAGTCGACACGAGCAGGAAAGGTGAGAGTCGACACGAGCAGGAAAGGTGAGAGTCGACAAGAGCAGGAAAGGTGAGAGTCGACAAGAGCAGGAAAGGTGAGAGTCGTACGAGCAGGAAAGGTGAGAGTCGACACGAGCAGGAAAGGTGAGAGTCGACACGGGCAGGAAAGGTGAGAGTCGACACGAGCAGGAAAGGTGAGAGTCGACACGAGCAAAAAAGGTGAGAGTCGACACGAGCAGGAAAGGTGAGAGTCGACACGAGCAGGAAAGGTGAGAGTCGACACGAGCAGGAAAGGTGAGAGTCGACAAGAGCAGGAAAGGTGAGAGTCGACACGAGCAGGAAAGGTGAGAGTCGACACGAGCAGGAAAGGTGAGAGTCGACACGAGCAGGAAAGGTGAGGGTCGACAAGAGCAGGAAAGGTGAGAATCGACAAGAGCAGGAAAGGTGAGAGTCGACACGAGCAGGAAAGGTGAGAGTCGACACGAGCAGGAAAGGTGAGAGTCGACACGAGCAGGAAAGGTGAGAGTCGACACGAGCAGGAAAGGTGAGAGTCGACACGAGCAGGAAAGGTGAGAGTCGACACGAGCAGGAAAGGTGAGAGTCGACAAGAGCAGGAAAGGTGAGAGTCGACAAGAGCAGGAAAGGTGAGAGTCGACAAGAGCAGGAAAGGTGAGAGTCGACACGAGCAGGAAAGGTGAGAGTCGACACGAGCAGGAAAGGTGAGAGTCGACACGAGCAGGAAAGGTGAGAGTCGACACGAGCAGGAAAGGTGAGAGTCGACACGAGCAGGAAAGGTGAGAGTCGACACGAGCAGGAAAGGTTAGAGTCGACACGAGCAGGGAAGGTGAGAGTCGACACGAGCAGGAAAGGTGAGAGTCGACACGAGCAGGAAAGGTGAGAGTCGACACGAGCAGGAAAGGTGAGAGTCGACACGAGCAGGAAAGGTGAGAGTCGACACGAGCAGGAAAGGTGAGAGTCGACAAGAGCAGGAAAGGTGAGAGTCGACACGAGCAGGAAAGGTGAGAGTCGACACGAGCAGGAAAGGTGAGAGTCGACACGAGCAGGAAAGGTGAGAGTCGACACGAGCAGGAAAGGTGAGAGTCGACACGAGCAGGAAAGGTGAGAGTCGACACGAGCAGGAAAGGTGAGAGTCGACAAGAGCAGGAAAGGTGAGAGTCGACACGAGCAGGAAAGGTGAGAGTCGACACGAGCAGGAAAGGTGAGAGTCGACACGAGCAGGAAAGGTGAGAGTCGACACGAGCAGGAAAGGTGAGAGTCGACACGAGCAGGAAAGGTGAGAGTCGACACGAGCAGGAAAGGTGAGAGTCGACAAGAGCAGGAAAGGTGAGAGTCGACAAGAGCAGGAAAGGTGAGAGTCGACACGAGCAGAAAAGGTGAGAGTCGACACGAGCAGGAAAGGTGAGAGTCGACACGAGCAGGAAAGGTGAGAGTCGACAAGAGCAGGAAAGGTGAGAGTCGACAAGAGCAGGAAAGGTGAGAGTCGACAAGAGCAGGAAAGGTGAGAGTCGACACGAGCAGGAAAGGTGAGAGTCGACACGAGCAGGAAAGGTGAGAGTCGACACGAGCAGGAAAGGTGAGAGCAGGCATCCTTGTCTCACCCCTGTTCGCACATCAAAGCTGTCAATCAGTTCTCCATTATGTCCCACTCTACCAACTGTATCTTCCTACATATTCTGTATGAGGGTTATAAACTTCTCTGATATCTCATAGTGTCTCGAGAGTTGCCATCGAGTATTTTGATCCGCATTGTCATACGACTTTTCACAGTCTATAAAATGTGCGTATAGAAATGATTTTAATTCAATACTTTGTTCTACAATGATATGTAGAGTAGTAATGTGATCTGTGCATGATCTACCCTGGCGAAATCTTGCATGTTCCTCTCTGAGCTTGTTGTCTACTCTGCTTTAATTATGTTCAAGATGATTCTGTTGAATACCTTGCTTGGCACTGGCATTAATTTAATCCGCCTATAATTGCTGCAATTTGTGAGGTCACCCTTCTTAGACAGGATTAATGTACTTGATATCATTCTGTTGGCACTCTCTCTTCTTCCAAGATCTTCTTGAATAATCCTTGCAATGTATCAGTGGCCTTATCTTTATCTGTCGTTATGGCTTCTGCTGCCATTCCGTCTGGTCCTGTCACTTTCCCTTTCTTGAGTTTAGAAATGGCCCTTTTTATTTCTATCTTACTTGGTACTTTCAGGGTCTCTTCTGCTGGTAGGATGCTTTGTATTTCTTGAGGTGGTGGTCTGTTTAGACTCTTTGAAATACTAAGTTATGCTGCTCCACCAATGATGCCAATATTTTGCCTTCTCTATCTTTGATTGATTTGTCTGTCTGAATACATCTATATGCCATTTTCTTTGATAGTGAGTACATAGCTCTCATATTTTCTCTCTATGGTACCTATTTTACCTCTTTTCCCAACTTTTTAATGTTTCATTTTTATTATTCCTCTTTGTCTGGAATAGCATCATTTCTCTGTGCTTCTACTTTTGTGATTCGGGTTCGCCAATTGTCGAGTATAGCTTTCTTCTTTTTCCTTCCATCTATTTTATCCAATGTCTCTGTTGGTATCCATAGTATTAGGTTCCCTTAAATCATAGTTTCTTTACATGTCTTATTCCACATCTGCAGTTTCTTTACATGGCTTATTCCACACCTATTTAGCCTGTTCCCATATGCCCTATTTAATGGCTATCTCCTCGTTCTCTTATTAATGCTACCGTTATAAAAAAATAGATTGTATTAAGAAACAAATATGTATGGATAATTACCATTTTTCAGGCTTCTGTTTATGGTTTTCGAATCTTCGCAATAAAAATCTGGCAATACTTTCCAGGCGTGAAAATTCCTCTACTTTTATTTTCTTTCTAAGAGTTGGCCTATATATATATACATTGTCAGTTATCGTTCAAATAAAACAATTAACAGGTTAGCCATTGATTTCAGCTAAATCCTACCATAAATCACGTTACACATTAAACACTAAAGGTCTCTTGCAGCGCGCAGAAGGATATGGACAGAGATGTTCATTATTACAAGACCTATTTAATGCTTTTTCTGAGGTGATGATGGAAGAAATTAAAAGCTATCAGAAAATGAAACATGGTTGTTAAGATCAATGGAAAAACATGGGCTATCAAATTTGCGAATTATAGAAGAAACATATAAATCATTATAATCATGGAAGAAACATATAAATCAAAGAAGAAATATATAAACCATTATAAATCATAGAAGAAACATATAAATCATTATAAATCATAGAAGAAACATATAAATCATTATAAATGACAAGCTACTCCCCAGGATCAACGACACAGCTAAAACAGCCATTTAATATTTTTAAAAAGTTATTGACAAACACTATACTTGGAATCCTGGTATTCAATCAGGCATGTTTATGTCTGTTGCCAGATAACAGAAGGCTATCAACTTTCCGTAGAAGTCTCAAGAAATATATTCAAAATAAAGAATTGAGGCGCTACAGTTATTGAAGAGGCTCGCTGGTACAGCATTGGGATTAGACAAAGACACTCTGAGAGACTTGTATCTTGGATATGTACGCTCTGCTTTAGAATACAGTAATACACTCCTGACAACATACTCACAGACTAATGTAGAGTCCCTGGTCAGAGTAAAGAACAATGCCCTGCGCCTTATTAGTGGAGCAATGAGGTCAACACCCACTGCGGCATGTGAAATTCATGTGAATGTAGAACCCCGTGAGATGCGAAGAGATGTGGCTGCTATGGAAGTTTATGAGAAGAGTAAAAGAATGAGCAAAGACCACCCCAATAGAAGGCTTGTAGAAAAATGGCAACAAAAGTAGAGAATAAAACAAAAGTCAGTCCTCCACCACGTCAGTAAGGTTAAAGACAGACATCACGTTCCAGATAAAAGACAAGAAACACAGAGAGCAACAAGAAATTTACCACCACATATATGCTTAAATGTGCCAGAATTCAAACAAAACTAACAGATAATACAACAAGAAGTGAGAGCATCACAGAGAACGATTGACACTAACCCAGAAGAATGGATACATGTCTATACTGATGGATCTACTTTTAAGGCCACCATTAAAGCGGGATATGGAGTCTACCAAGAGTATCCAGACAGAATATCTGATGAGCTGTTGATGCCTGTGGGGAGATATGTTCAAACTATGAGGCAGAAATAACAGCAATAGAAGTAGCTCTGCATCACTTGAGGACTGTATTTGATGCTTTCCCATCAAAAGCCCAAAGCATCGTAATCTTTACAGACTCATTATCTGCCCTTAAATCTCTAGAAGTTGGTGGTCACTGCAGGCCTGAACTTACCCAAATATTCCTAGATGCAAACCAACTTCTCACATCCCATGAAGCCAGAATAGTTATATAATAGGTCGCTGGTCACTAAAAATACACCTGGCAGTGACAAGGCAGACAGACTGGCTAAGAAGGGGGCATGTCAAGAACAACAATACACACCAACAACCCTACAGACAGCCAACAACTACTGAAGACTGCGAACAAAGTGTCCTGGCTGAATAGATGGGCAATGGGAAATACTGGGAGAGAAATCTACAAACATATGGTCATCACAAATCCTAAAGACAACATCAACCTCCTGAAAAGGAGAGACAAAAGCTCCATTTTCCGACTTTGCACTCAATACATACAACTTAACAGCTACTTGAACAGTTTACTCCCGACGCCTTTATCGTAAACAGGTATCCCGCAAGGCAGCGGAGGGGGGAGGACATATAATGATGTGTGTTGTGCCTTTCCCATAACCGCAAGAGGTCGTCGGGATATCACTCAGCGTTTGAGTGAGTTGGACATCTCTGCCCGGCTGTGTTCAATCCATTTCAGCCTTATCTAAATTTCACAGACCAAAACTGACATTGGCAGCAAGGGCGAAGGGCGCCAATCTCGTCAAGTTCAATCATGGGAACTAGGCCGTGAAATACGACAGTTTAAGTGTAGTGCTATTCATAAAGCCGATGTCCAGACCAAGATAATCGGATGGAAGAAATCCAAAAAAATTAACGAATTAACCAGTCCAAATGAAAACAACCCCACATTTCCGTGAACACAAGTGTAAGTCGTCGACTAGTGTGAATTCCAGGCAAATCTGTGATCTGGCGGCATCCAGTTTGAACTAAAACAGCAGAGCAATGTAGACCCACAGCCAGTTACGGTGCCATCTTTGTTGCTGTTCAATATAATCTCTATTCGACTACGTGATTAATAACAGCGGCAGCAGTGAAAGGAAGCGGAATTTATCATAAAACTCAACGGCTTTATACTGCTTAGGAAACTCTTCTAGAGTATGTATACACCCTGTATATGTTGCAATCCCTTGATCTAAATACTATGCGCATCCAAGATACTATTGAATGCATTAATTGACCCTGCCTGCACTATTTCCTGTGGCAATGCATTCCAAGCATTCACCACTCTCTGACTAAAAATATATTTCCTGATATCTAATTTTAACATTTTTGAATTAATGTGTAGCTGTGTCCTCTTGTTCTTGTAGGTGATTGCATTTTGAAAAACTTGTTAGTCTAATTTATCCTTTTTGTTGATTATCTTATAAACCTGTATTAAGCCACCTCGAATTCTCCTCTTTTCTAGACACTGCGGGCTAATTTTTCAGAGTCTTTCATAACTGTAATTATGGAATTTCACTATCAGTTTTGTCGCTTTTCTTTCTATCCTTTCCAGCAAATTTATATTCTCTCCTACGATACGGACTCTACACATGTACACAATACTCCAATCTAGGTTTAATGCTTCATACAGTTTGACTATCATTTTCTTACTCTTATGTTTAATATTATTACACCTAACATTGCATGTGTCTTTGTCAATGCTACATGGACTTGCTCCCTCACCTTACCTGTATGGTCTATTATAACCCCTAGGTGTATTTCCTTCTAATATTGCTTACTTAGGAGACAAGATAAAACGTAATATTTGGGAGATGGCACATCAGATTTCGCAGGAAGACTAACCTATTGTACTTATCAGAGTTCACAGCGTTAACTAAGAGAAGAATGGTTTTCTTCGAGAAGCCTGACATACTCAAGTAGAGGCCGGAATATCGGTGAAACTAAAAGGCGTGCATTAGATTGGCTTTGGGCGACACTGATTGACTTACTGTCGTAAGTATCTGTTGTACGTCATTGTTTCATTAGTTTCCTTGTAAGAAAAAGGTGTAGGCGAACACTAGGGATCACATCACATCACACGAAATCAAAATCTTTTTTCCCATGAAAACTGGAAAGTTTGAAGCTGTCGTAGACTGTTCACGGAGACCACTTTTGAATTAGTGGTGTAAACCTCTAGATCAAAGAGCCAAACTGGAAATGCATGTAGACTTTCACTTTTCTAATTTAACATGTTTTGGAAGATGATATTTCTACATTACACACCAGAGAAAACTGAAGTCACTTGTTTGGTATCACGACCATTGAACAAAACACAAATGAAACTTGTATTCATTCTTAGCACACAGATTTCTCTTGACACGCAATTGAAAAATCTCTCTCTAACACCTTCTTTGTTGTTTAAGATGATGAGAATCTAGTTCAATTCAAGTGCCATCTCGGCATCGAAGGTCGGCTGCAATGGATCTCCAGTGTACTCTTGTCGTAATTGTGCAACCTGAGAGGCTTTTTTTAGCCCATCTCCTAATGTTATCCACACACTTAAAGCGTTGTCTGCCTCTTGAACGGCTGTCTTGCACCCTACATTACAGTATGGTCTTCAGCAAAGGAGGCGTATCTTGTTATATGACCATGATAACGTTACTGTCAAACCCTGATTTCGGTCATTAGTTTTCTTTTTACCCCAAACTTTTCCAATACCTCCAAACTGCTTTTCTTCTCTTTCCAAGAAATGCGACCCAATCTTCTATATACCCACATCTTGAAGACTTCAACACTCTTTTCCAACTTTTTATTCACTGTCCATGTTTCTGTGCCATAAAGTAGTGACGGGAATACACAACACCTGACAATTATCATTTTCAAATTTTGATTATCTGTTTGGATGTCAGTATGTGTCGCATGTTGCCGAATACCATCTTGGCCATACCATGGCCATCTGTAGTTCTTTTTCACATCTGCCTTCTGTATTATATGACCTAGATAGGAGAAACTATGTACCTGTTTAAATAGTTTATCTTTTATTTTTAATCTGCATACATAGTTTCTTGTCACTTTTCTATAATCTAGACGTCTCGTACATGAGAGGTCTGACGAATTTACAGTTAAAATTTACTGGAAGCCTTAAATTTACAGTTACAATTTACTGGAAGCCTTAAATTTACAGTTACAATTTACTGGAAGCCTTAAATTTACAGTTACAATTTACTGGAAGCCTTAAATTTACAGTTACAATTCACTGGAAGCCTTAAATTTACAGTTAAAATTTACTGGAAGCCTTAAATTTACAGTTACAATTTTCTGGAAGCCTTAAATTTACAGTAACAATTTACTGGAAGCCTTAAATTTACAGTTACAATTTACTGGAAGCCTTAAATTTACAGTTACAATTTACTGGAAGCCTTAAATTTACAGTTACAATTTAATGGAAGCCTTAAATTTACAGTTACAATTTACTGGAAGCCTTAAATTTACAGTTACAATTTACTGGAAGCCTTAAATTTACAGTTACAATTTACTGGAAGCCTTAAAAGTGTAAGATTTAACACTTGGCTCTTTTGATCACTTTCAAGCTATGTTCAGCTAAGGGACGAGATCTCAGAAGTTGATGATTAGATTGGTAACTACACTAGCTTGTTAGCTTAGCTACTATATCGAGAGGCAAACGCTGAGGTCTGACGACGTCTGTGAGATGAAACTGGATTATATGAAGCTAATAATATCAATAAAAATGTGAATTCTATTTGGTTTAGAACGGCTTTCTCTTTTCTTCTCGTTCTTCGTGGCGAAATACTTTTTTTTTTCGAGTACTTGGTTACACAAGTAAAATGAATAAGTTATATTTACCCTCTTATCTTTACTGATGTGTATCTAGACTCGCGTTATAAAATCGTCATATCTGTTCGTCCTGTGTCTTTCGTCTGTCTGGCTCAAAAGTTTCCAACCGTGTTCACTTCCTCCTGATCAATTCTTGACTAAACAATTCAAGAATGATCATCCCTACTCTGTCTACCCAATTGTATCACACCTTCCGGCGGTAACACGTAATAAAAAACGAGCCTGGGATCCGTGGCTTATGGCCGCGTCAATCTAGTTGCTTTTTGTTTCGTCAGAATCTGCATCACTTATCTAAAGTCAAGGCCAAACATTGTCTTGGTGTGCATGACTCATCACCTGCGTATCAAGATTGTAGAGAACTCGGGCGCTAATTGGTGAAAATGCTAATTTTGGTTGGCTGAGAATATATCTGAAAGTAAATGGAATTTTCTCGACGCCTCCACCAAGGCTACGATTTCTTAACTACTATGGCTCTCGCTTTCCATATTTCGACTGACATTAAAAAATGGCCTCCTTTACATTGTGTTTGATTTTTTCAATATGACTAAATCCGTAACAAAATGTTACGTTATGTTTCTCTTTTATTCTTTCTTTATTGTCCGTCCAAAGAACAATTTCATCTGACTACATGTTCCTCTTTGTACTGTTTCTCATACTATGACGTAAAGGCTATTACAGCATTGCACAGTGAACATTTATATTATGTCTCTCCTCTATGTCATCGATGTATTTAGCATTGCAATACACTTGTGTCAACAATACACTTGTGTCAACAATACACTTGTGTCAACAATATACTTGCCAACAATACACTTGTCAACAATACACTTGTGTCAACAATACACTTGCCAACAATACACTTGTCAACAATACACTTGTGTCAACAATACACTTGCCAACAATACACTTGTCAACAATACACTTGTGTCAACAATACACTTGCCAACAATACACTAGTGTCAACAATACACTTGCCAACAATACACTTGTGTCAACAATACACTTGTCAACAATACACTTGTCAACAATACACTTGTGTCAACAATACACTTGTCAACAATACACTTGTCGACAATACACTTGTGTCAACAATACACTTGCCAACAATACACTTGTGTCAACAATACACTTGTGTCAACAATACACTTGTCAACAATACACTTGTGTCAACAATACACTTGCCAACAATACACTTGTGTCAACAATACACTTGTGTCAACAATACACTTGTCAACAATACACTTGTGTCAACAATACACTTGCCAACAATACACTTGTGTCAACAATACACTTGTCAACAATACACTTGTCAACAATACACTTGTGTCAACAATACACTTGCCAACAATACACTTGTCAACGAAATCTAGTTCCATATTTTGTCATACTTGACTTTTTACGTTTATATTAAATGAGCGTATTTCTGACACAAGATAATGTTGGTAGGCTTCTTCGCAAACATGCAATCCTTTATCTGCCGTATATCGATATGTAGTTGCTTGGCTGTTGAGGTTGTCCATAACTTGGTTTTTTATGTGTTTCTGCGGATCACATAGATTCATATATTGATACACATGGTATTCTGTTCTTTTCTTTACCAACGTTCTTTACTGTTGGTTTCCAGTTCATTGTCTAACAGGCTACTGACACTTTTAATCAGGTTGTTTGTGCTATTATATCTGCTTCCTTCATCTAATGCGGATTCAAATACTTTATAGCAAGTCACCGATAGTGGACCATATAAGGATAATCTATGAGCACCGTTTCTATCATTGTACTATGCTTTTTGTAAAACTTACATCGAACCAAATATTTTGTCTCCTATAATTGAAAACGGGTGATCCTGCAGACATTGAGGTATACATGTTAGAACGTCCGATCATTCTGATTTCGCCCCTCGAGCGGGATCGTAGAGTATTTTTATGGCAAACCATCACTGAATGCCCATATTAGAAATTGATTCGTGGATATGAGTTCCCTAATTGATTCATCCTAACCAACACTACACATCGTGCGTTCAATCAAACGTAGAGGTCAACGTTATTGAATAAAATAGATCACTGTGACATCGCTAACTATACTCGCCTAGTCGACATTGAAACTAGAAATACGTATACACAGCCTGTTTTTATGGAAATGTCATGCAGAATATCCTGATCCAGATTTCTCATTATCGAAGTTTCTATCCAAGGTATTTTTTATTCAAGGGACAGCCGATTTCAATTGAGGGTGGCGGAGGCGGAAGGAACGGTACACAAGCAAGACATAAGTAGTGGAACCAACGACCCTTGGCTGTTCGTACTTACGAATGGCCCGCTGATCAGCAAGCAGCAGGGCAATACCAACATCTGCAACCCATATCCCTACAGCGCCAGAATGACCACGTGGGGGCAACTTCACCGGGAAAGAGCAATCCAGCCGTTTACTGGTTGCTTTGTCACAAGTCTACATCACTGGGGTTTGGACCCCCACAACACCTTAGCGAGGAACAAGACGCTTATGATGATGGTGATATTCTTACTACATTTTGTAATATAGCCAGCAAAGTAGTGGATGATATTATAATTCACTGGGTCATGTGACTTGCAGGTTGGACAATGTGCAAAGTCCCTGAAACTTTTTAAGATTTTCTGCATCCAATTTTATGCCGACCTGTCTTTTTTTTGTGTAGTTATTTTCTGTATTTCAAATAGTGTAACTTTTAATGGTTATATAGTTGATCCATTCGCCGACATATGGCATTTCGCATAATCCCAGTAAGATGGCGGTCATTATTTTTTTGCCCATTCTTATATTTACCAAATTACGCAATGTACCGTTAATATTAATTGTCCTCATATTCACTTTGTAACGATAACGTAACACATGTGGCACGCGCTGCTTTTCATCGGGCGAAATGGTCCCATTTAGCTCTAATTAAAGTCGCTCTTTTTTAATGTAGAAGCTGTTTGATCGATTTATGTTAGTTGGGCTAATAAGAGAGTGGTTTAACTTGCATTTGCTTTGTTACATTTATAGTACGCGCTGCTATCCTTTAAACACAAATAAATCTTGCAGGCGATAACGTGGTGAGAGAAAATGTAGGTCAGGTCAATCTTCAGGTGTGTGACATACATGCAGGTGTCTGTAGGGATATGATGTAGGACATACATGCAGGTGTCTGTAGGAATATGATGTGGGACATACATGCAGGTGTCTGTAGGAATATGATTTGGGACATACATGCAGGTGTCTGTAGGAATATGATTTGGGACATACATGCAGGTGTCTGTATGGATATGATGTTGGAGATACATGCAGGTGTTTGTAGAGATATGATGTTGGAGATACATGCAGGTGTTTGTATGGATATGATGTTGGAGATACATGCAGGTGTCTGTAGGAATATGATTTGGGACATACATGCAGGTGTCTGTAGGAATATGATTTGGGACATACATGCAGGTGTCTGTATGGATATGATGTTGGAGATACATGCAGGTGTTTGTAGAGATATGATGTTGGAGATACATGCAGGTGTTTGTATGGATATGATGTTGGAGATACATGCAGGTGTTTGTAGAGATATGATGTTGGAGATACATGCAGGTGTTTGTATGGATATGATGTTGGAGATACATGCAGGTGTTTGTATGGATATGATGTTGGAGATACATGCAGGTGTTTGTATGGATATGATGTTGGAGATACATGCAGGTGTTTGTATGGATATGATGTTGGAGATACATGCAGGTGTTTGAATGGATATGATGTTGGAGATACATGCAGGTGTTTGTATGGATATGATGTTGGAGATACATGCAGGTGTTTGTAGAGATATGATGTGGGAGATACATGTAGGTGTTTGTAGAGATATGATGTGGGAGATACATGCAGGTGTTTGTAGAGATATGATGTGGGAGATACATGCAGGTGTTTGTAGAGATATGATATGGGAGATACATGCAGGTGTTTGTAGAGATATGATGTGGGAGATACATGCAGGTGTTTGTAGAGATATGATGTGGGAGATACATGCAGGTGTTTGTATGGATATGATGTTGGAGATACATGCAGGTGTTTGTAGAGATATGATGTGTTAGATACATGCAGGTGTTTGTAGAGATATGATGTGGGAGATACATGTAGGTGTTTGTAGAGATATGATGTGGGAGATGCATGCAGGTGTTTGTAGAGATATGATGTGGGAGATACATGTAGGTGTTTGTAGAGATATGATGTTGGAGATACATGCAGGTGTTTGTAGAGATATGATGTGGGAGATGCATGCAGGTGTTTGTAGAGATATGATTTGGGACATACATGTAGGTGTTTGTAGAGATATGATGTGGGAGATGCATGCAGGTGTTTGTAGAGATATGATTTGGGACATACATGTAGGTGTTTGTAGAGATATGATGTGGGAGATGCATGCAGGTGTTTGTAGAGATATGATTTGGGACATACATGTAGGTGTCTGTAGAGAAAGTGTCAGTCAGTGCTCCGTCGTGTGCCATTCTACTAATTATATGTATATACACTAATTATGTTATATAATGTTTTGTGTTTCTTGTGGTGGAGGTCTGCTTAGACTTTCTTTTAAATACTCATCCCTTCTTTTCTGTTGGTCTTTCAATGATGCCAATATCTTGCCTTCTCTATCTTTGATTGGTTTGTCTGTCTGTACATATATATTTGCCATTATATTTGATAATGCGTAGAGATCTGTCATATTTCCTCCATATGCAGTCTTTCCTGTGCCAACTTGTCAACATATTCCCTTTCATGTGTCCGTACACATGTCTTGACCTCTTTGTCTGTGATATGATAATTTCTCTCTGGTTCTGCTTTGGTGATTGGGGTTTGGCAATTGTCGAGTATAGCTTCCTTCTGTTTCCTTTGTAATATTGTTTGTAATGTTTCTGCTGTTATCCATTCCTTGTAATGGGTTATCTTGAATCGTACAGTTTCTTTACATGTCTTATTACACATCTCTTTAGCATGTTCCCGTCGTAGTTCTAAAGCTTTGGCTCATGACTCATAACGAAAATAGCCTTCCACTTTATGAGCGCACTCTGTGCCTCTATATAGAAAGCATAAGCGCCACTCCCTCTGTATGTTGGGCATCAGTTCCTTCGTTTCCAAAATAGATGATAATTTCTCCAGTTGTCAGCCTCATCGTTCCTGATTGTGTTCATCTTATTTCGCAGTCTTTGTACTGCCAGGTTGAATTTTCTCATCTCCTTAACTATCTCTGCTGTTTTCTGTGCCTGGTACATTGTTCGAACATTCCATGTTGCTGTGTTGGTTTTCATCTTGGTATTCAGAAGTGCAGTGAACCGTAGCGCTTTTTTTGCGGCTTTCACTCCACTGCTCATTCTTCTCGTTTCCTAATGCCCTTCCTTTTCCAATGCCGATTGATTTTGCTTTGTTGTCAACGT
>JAVGWX010000023.1:12849295-12919000 GCA_036924085.1 Ariolimax columbianus | reverse complement strand
CCTCAAGTTAAGCAACATGACTTGGAGAAATGGACCACTCATTGGGGAAAGAATCAGTCCTCAAGTTAATCAACATGACTTGTAGAAATGGACCACTCATTGGGGAAAGAATCAGTCCCTCAAGTTAATCAACATGACTTGAGAAATGGACCACTCATTGGGGAAAGAATCAATCCTCAAGTTAATAACATGACTTGGAGAAATGGACACTCATTGGGGAAAGAATCAGTCTCAGTTAATCAACATGACTTGGAGAAATGGACTCACTCATTGGGGAAAGAATCAGTCCTCAAGTTAATCAACATGACTTGGAGAAATGGACCACTCATTGGGGAAAGAATCAGTCCTCAAGTTAATCAACATGACTTGGAGAAATGGACCACTCATTGGGAAAGAATCAGTCCTCAAGTTAATCAACATGACTTGGAGAAATGGACCACTCATTGGGGAAAGAATCAGTCCTCAAGTTAATCAACATGACTTGGAGAAATGGACCACTCATTGGGGAACGAATCAGTCCTCCAGTTAATCAACATGACTTGGAGAAATGGACCACTCATTGGGAAAGAATCAGTCCTCAAGTTAATCACATGACTTGGAGAAATGGACCACTCATTGGGGGAAAGAATCAGTCCTCAAGTTAATCAACATGACTTGGAGAAATGGACCACTCATTGGGGAAAGAATCAGTCCTCAAGTTAATCAACATGACTTGGAGAAATGGACCACTCATTGGGAAAGAATCAGTCCTCAAGTTAATCAACATGACTTGGAGAAATGGACCACTCATTGGGAAAGAATCAGTCCTCAAGTTAATCAACATGACTTGGAGAAATGGACCACTCATTGGGGAAAGAATCAGTCCTCAAGTTAATCAACATGACTTGGAGAAATGGACCACTCATTGGGGAAAGAATCAGTCCTCAAGTTAATCAACATGACTTGGAGAAATGGACCACTCATTGGGGAAAGAATCAGTCCTCAAGTTAATCAACATGACTTGGAGAAATGGACCACTCATTGGGGAAAGAATCAGTCCTCAAGTTAATCAACATGACTTGGAGAAATGGACCACTCATTGGGGAAAGAATCAGTCCTCAAGTTAATCAACATGACTTGGAGAAATGGACCACTCATTGGGGAAAGAATCAGTCCTCAAGTTAATCAACATGACTTGGAGAAATGGACCACTCATTGGGGAAAGAATCAGTCCTCAAGTTAATCAACATGACTTGGAGAAATGGACCACTCATTGGGAAAGAATCAGTCCTCAAGTTAATCAACATGACTTGGAGAAATGGACCACTCATTGGGGAAAGAATCAGTCTCAAGTTAATCAACATGACTTGGAGAAATGGACCACTCATTGGGGAAAGAATCAGTCCTCAGTTAATCAACATGACTTGGAGAAATGGACCACTCATTGGGGAAAGAATCAGTACTCAAGTTAATCAACATGACTTGGAGAAATGGACCACTCATTGGGGAAAGAATCAGTCCTCAAGTTAATCAACATGACTTGGAGAAATGGACCACTCATTGGGAAAGAATCAGTCCTCAAGTTAATCAACATGTCTTGGAGAAATGGACCACTCATTGGGGAAAGAATCAGTCCTCAAGTTAATCAACATGACTTGGAGAAATGGACCACTCATTGGGGAAAGAATCAGTCCTCAAGTTAATCAACATGACTTGGAGAAATGGACCACTCATTGGGGAAAGAATCAGTCCTCAAGTTAATCAACATGACTTGGAGAAATGGACCACTCATTGGGGAAAGAATCAGTCCTCAAGTTAATCAACATGACTTGGAGAAATGGACCACTCATTGGGGAAAGAATCAGTCCTCAAGTTAATCAACATGACTTGGAGAAATGGACCACTCTTTGGGGAAAGAATCAGTCCTCAAGTTAATCAACATGACTTGGAGAAATGGACCACTCATTGGGAAAGAATCAGTCCTCAAGTTAATCAACATGACTTGGAGAAATGGACCACTCATTGGGGAAAGAATCAGTCCTCAAGTTAATCAACATGACTTGGAGAAATGGACCACTCATTGGGGAAAGAATCAGTCCTCAAGTTAATCAACATGACTTGGAGAAATGGACCACTCATTGGGGAAAGAATCAGTCCTCAAGTTAATCAACATGACTTGGAGAAATGGACCACTCATTGGGGAAAGAATCAGTCCTCAAGTTAATCAACATGACTTGGAGAAATGGACCACTCATTGGGGAAAGAATCAGTCCTCAAGTTAATCAACATGACTTGGAGAAATGGACCACTCATTGGGGAAAGAATCAGTCCTCAAGTTAATCAACATGACTTGGAGAAATGGACCACTCATTGGGGAAAGAATCAGTCCTCAAGTTAATCAACATGACTTGGAGAAATGGACCACTCATTGGGGAAAGAATCAGTCCTCAAGTTAATCAACATGACTTGGAGAAATGGACCACTCAATGGGGAAAGAATCAGTCCTCAAGTTAATCAACATGACTTGGAGAAATGGACCACTCATTGGGTAAAGAATCAGTCCTCAAGTTAATCTACATGACTTGGAGAAATGGACCACTCATTGGTGAAAGAATCAGTCCTCAAGTTAATCAACATGACTTGGAGAAATGGACCACTCATTGGGGAAAGAATCAGTCCTCAAGTTAATCAACATGACTTGGAGAAATGGACCACTCATTGGGGAAAGAATCAGTCCTCAAGTTAATCAACATGACTTGGAGAAATGGACCACTCATTGGGGAAAGAATCAGTCCTCAAGTTAATCAACATGACTTGGAGAAATGACCACTCATTGGGGAAAGAAACAGTCCTGAAGTTAATCAACATGACTTGGAGAAATGGACCACTCATTGGGGAACGAATCAGTCCTCGAGTTAATCAACATGACTTGGAGAAATGGACCACTCATTGGGGAAAGAATCAGTCCTCAAGTTAATCAACATGACTTGGAGAAATGGACCACTCATTGGGGAAAGAATCAGTCCTCAAGTTAATCAACATGACTTGGAGAAATGGACCACTCATTGGGAAAGAATCAGTCCTCAAGTTAATCAACATGACTTGGAGAAATGGACCACTCATTGGGAAAGAATATGTCCTCAAGTTAATCAACATGACTTGGAGAAATGGACCACTCATTGGGGAAAGAAACAGTCCTGAAGTTAATAACATGACTTGGAGAAATGGACCACTCATTGGGGAACGAATCAGTCCTCGAGTTAATCAACATGACTTGGAGAAATGGACCACTCATTGGGGAAAGAATCAGTCCTCAAGTTAATCAACATGACTTGGAGAAATGGACCACTCATTGGGGAAAGAATCAGTCCTCAAGTTAATCAACATGACTTGGAGAAATGGACCACTCATTGGGGAAAGAATCAGTCCTCAAGTTAATCAACATGACTTGGAGAAATGGACCACTCATTGGGGAAAGAATCAGTCCTCAAGTTAATCAACATGACTTGGAGAAATGGACCACTCATTGGGGAAAGAATCAGTCCTCAAGTTAATCAACATGACTTGGAGAAATGGACCACTCATTGGGGAAAGAATCAGTCCTCAAGTTAATCAACATGACTTGGAGAAATGGACCACTCATTGGGGAAAGAATCAGTCCTCAAGTAATCAACATGACTTGGAGAAATGGACCACTCATTGGGGAAAGAATCAGTCCTCAAGTTAATCAACATGACTTGGAGAAATGGACCACTCATTGGTGAAAGAATCAGTCCTCAAGTTAATCAACATGACTTGGAGAAATGGACCACTCATTGGGGAAAGAATCAGTCCTCAAGTTAATCAACATGACTTGGAGAAATGGACCACTCATTGCGGAAAGAATCAGTCCTCAAGTTAATCAACATGACTTGGAGAAATGGACCACTCATTGGGGAAAGAATCAGTCCTCAAGTTAATCAACATGACTTTGAGAAATGGACCACTCATTGGGAAAGAATCAGTCCTCAAGTTAATCAACATGACTTGGAGAAATGGACCACTCATTGGGGAAAGAATCAGTCCTCAAGTTAATCAACATGACTTGGAGAAATGGACCACTCATTGGGGAAAGAATCAGTCCTCAAGTTAATCAACATGACTTGGAGAAATGGACCACTCATTGGGGAAAGAATCAGTCCTCAAGTTAATCAACATGACTTGGAGAAATGGACCACTCATTGGGGAAAGAAACAGTCCTCAAGTTAATCAACATGACTTGGAGAAATGGACCACTCATTGGGGAACGAATCAGTCCTCGAGTTAATCAACATGACTTGGAGAAATGGACCACTCATTGGGGAAAGAATCAGTCCTCAAGTTAATCAACATGACTTGGAGAAATGGACCACTCATTGGGGAAAGAATCAGTCCTCGAGTTAATCAACATGACTTGGAGAAATGGACCACTCATTGGGGAAAGAATCAGTCCTCAAGTTAATCAACATGACTTGGAGAAATGGACCACTCATTGGGGAAAGAATCAGTCCTCAAGTTAATCAACATGACTTGGAGAAATGGACCACTCAGTGGGGAAAGAATCAGTCCTCAAGTTAATCAACATGACTTGGAGAAATGGACCACTCATTGGGGAAAGAATCAGTCCTCAAGTTAATCAACATGACTTGGAGAAATGGACCACTCATTGGGGAAAGAATCCGTCCTCAAGTTAATCAACATGACTTGGAGAAATGGACCACTCATTGGGGAAAGAATCAGTCCTCAAGTTAATCAACATGACTTGGAGAAATGGACCACTCATTGGGGAAAGAATCAGTCCTCAAGTTAATCAACATGACTTGGAGAAATGGACCACTCATTGGGGAAAGAATCAGTCCTCAAGTTAATCAACATGACTTGGAGAAATGGACCACTCATTGGGGAAAGAATCAGTCCTCAAGTTAATCAACATGACTTGGAGAAATGGACCACTCATTGGGGAAAGAATCAGTCCTCAAGTTAATCAACATGACTTGGAGAAATGGACCACTCATTGGGAAAGAATCAGTCCTCAAGTTAATCAACATGACTTGGAGAAATGGACCACTCATTGGTGAAAGAATCAGTCCTCAAGTTAATCAACATGACTTGGAGAAATGGACCACTCATTGGGGAAAGAATCAGTCCTCAAGTTAATCAACATGACTTGGAGAAATGGACCACTCATTGGGGAAAGAATCAGTACTCAAGTTAATCAACATGACTTGGAGAAATGGACCACTCATTGGGGAAAGAATCAGTCCTCAAGTTAATCAACATGACTTGGAGAAATGGACCACTCATTGGGGAAAGAATCAGTCCTCAAGTTAATCAACATGACTTGGAGAAATGGACCACTCATTGGGGAAAGAATCAGTCCTCAAGTTAATCAACATGACTTGGAGAAATGGACCACTCATTGGGGAAAGAATCAGTCCTCAAGTTAATCAACATGACTTGGAGAAATGGACCACTCATTGGGGAAAGAATCAGTCCTCAAGTTAATCAACATGACTTCTAGAAATGGACCACTCATTGGGGAAAGAAACAGTCCTCAAGTTAATCAACATGACTTGGAGAAATGGACCACTCATTGGGGAACGAATCAGTCCTCAAGTTAATCAACATGACTTGGAGAAATGGACCACTCATTGGGGAAAGAATCAGTCCTCAAGTTAATCAACATGACTTGGAGAAATGGACCACTCATTGGGGAAAGAATCAGTCCTCAAGTTAATCAACATGACTTGGAGAAATGGACCACTCATTGGGGAAAGAATCAGTCCTCAAGTTAATCAACATGACTTGGAGAAATGGACCACTCATGGGGGAAAGAATCAGTCCTCAAGTTAATCTACATGACTTGGAGAAATGGACCACTCATTGGTGAAAGAATCAGTCCTCAAGTTAATCAACATGACTTGGAGAAATGGACCACTCATTGGGGAATGAATCAGTCCTCAAGTTAATCAACATGACTTGGAGAAATGGACCACTCATTGCGGAAAGAATCAGTCCTCAAGTTAATCAACATGACTTGGAGAAATGGACCACTCATTGGGGAAAGAATCAGTCCTCAAGTTAATCAACATGACTTGAGAAATGGACCACTCATTGGGGAAAGAATCAGTCCTCAAGTTAATCAACATGACTTGGAGAAATGGACCACTCATTGGGGAAAGAATCAGTCCTCAAGTTAATCAACATGACTTGGAGAAATGGACCACTCATTGGGGAAAGAATCAGTCCTCAAGTTAATCAACATGACTTGGAGAAATAGACCACTCATTGGGGAAAGAATCAGTCCTCAAGTTAATCAACATGACTTGGAGAAATGGACCACTCATTGGGGGAAAGAAACAGTCCTCAAGTTAATCAACATGACTTGGAGAAATGGACCACTCATTGGGGAACGAATCAGTCCTCAAGTTAATCAACATGACTTGGAGAAATGGACCACTCATTGGGGAAAGAATCAGTCCTCAAGTTAATCAACATGATTTGGAGAAATGGACCACTCATTGGGGAAAGAATCAGTCCTCAAGTTAATCAACATGACTTGGAGAAATGGACCACTCATTGGGGAAAGAATCAGTCCTCAAGTTAATCAACATGACTTGGAGAAATGGACCACTCATTGGGAAAGAATCAGTCCTCAAGTTAATCAACATGACTTGGAGAAATGGACCACTCATTGGGGAAAGAATCAGTCCTCAAGTTAATCAACATGACTTGGAGAAATGGACCACTCATTGGGGAAAGAATCAGTCCTCAAGTTAATCAACATGACTTGGAGAAATGGACCACTCATTGGGGAAAGAATTAGTCCTCAAGTTAATCAACATGACTTGGAGAAATGGACCACTCATTGGGGAAAGAATCAGTCCTCAAGTTAATCAACATGACTTGGAGAAATGGACCACTCATTGGGGAAAGAATCAGTCCTCAAGTTAATCAACATGACTTGGAGAAATGGACCACTCATTGGGGAAAGAATCAGTCCTCAAGTTAATCAACATGACTTGGAGAAATGGACCACTCATTGGGGAAAGAATCAGTCCTCAAGTTAATCAACATGACTTGGAGAAATGGACCACTCATTGGGGAAAGAATCAGTCCTCAAGTTAATCAACATGACTTGGAGAAATAGACCACTCATTGGGGAAAGAATCAGTCCTCAAGTTAATCAACATGACTTGGAGAAATGGACCACTCATTGGGGAAAGAAACAGTCCTCAAGTTAATCAACATGACTTGGAGAAATGGACCACTCATTGGGGAACGAATCAGTCCTCAAGTTAATCAACATGACTTGGAGAAATGGACCACTCATTGGGGAAAGAATCAGTCCTCAAGTTAATCAACATGATTTGGAGAAATGGACCACTCATTGGGGAAAGAATCAGTCCTCAAGTTAATCAACATGACTTGGAGAAATGGACCACTCATTGGGGAAAGAATCAGTCCTCAAGTTAATCAACATGACTTGGAGAAATGGACCACTCATTGGGGAAAGAATCAGTCCTCAAGTTAATCAACATGACTTGGAGAAATGGACCACTCATTGGGGAAAGAATCAGTCCTCAAGTTAATCAACATGACTTGGAGAAATGGACCACTCATTGGGGAAAGAATCAGTCCTCAAGTTAATCAACATGACTTGGAGAAATGGACCACTCATTGGGGAAAGAATTAGTCCTCAAGTTAATCAACATGACTTGGAGAAATGGACCACTCATTGGGGAAAGAATCAGTCCTCAAGTTAATCAACATGACTTGGAGAAATGGACCACTCATTGGGGAAAGAATCAGTCCTCAAGTTAATCAACATGACTTGGAGAAATGGACCACTCATTGGGGAAAGAATCAGTCCTCAAGTTAATCAACATGACTTGGAGAAATGGACCACTCATTGGGGAAAGAATCAGTCCTCAAGTTAATCAACATGACTTGGAGAAATGGACCACTCATTGGGGAAAGAATCAGTCCTCAAGTTAATCAACATGACTTGGAGAAATGGACCACTCATTGGGGAAAGAATCAGTCCTCAAGTTAATCAACATGACTTGGAGAAATGGACCACTCATTGGTGAAAGAATCAGTCCTCAAGTTAATCAACATGACTTGGAGAAATGGACCACTCATTGGTTAAAGAATCAGTCCTCAAGTTAATCAACATGACTTGGAGAAATGGACCACTCATTGGGGAAAGAATCAGTACTCAAGTTAATCAACATGACTTGGAGAAATGGACCACTCATTGGGAAAGAATCAGTCCTCAAGTTAATCAACATGACTTGGAGAAATGGACCACTCATTGGGAAAGAATCAGTCCTCAAGTTAATCAACATGACTTGGAGAAATGGACCACTCATTGGGGAAAGAATCAGTCCTCAAGTTAATCAACATGACTTGGAGAAATGGACCACTCATTGGGGTAGGAATCAGTCCTCAAGTTAATCAACATGACTTGGAGAAATGGACCACTCATTAGGGAAAGAATCAGTCCTCAAGTTAATCAACATGACTTGGAGAAATGGACCACTCATTGGGGAAAGAATCAGTCCTCAAGTTAATCACCATGACTTGGAGAAATGGACCACTCATTGGGGAAAGAATCAGTCCTCAAGTTAATCTACATGACTTGGAGAAATGGACCACTCATTGGTGAAAGAATCAGTCCTCAAGTTAATCAACATGACTTGGAGAAATGGACCACTCATTGGGGAAAGAATCAGTCCTCAAGTTAATCAACATGACTTGGAGAAATGGACCACTCATTGCGGAAAGAATCAGTCCTCAAGTTAATCAACATGACTTGGAGAAATGGACCACTCATTGGGGAAAGAATCAGTCCTCAAGTTAATCAACATGACTTGGAGAAATGGACCACTCATTGGGGAAAGAATCAGTCCTCAAGTTAATCAACATGACTTGGAGAAATGGACCACTCATTGGGGAAAGAATCAGTCCTCAAGTTAATCAACATGACTTGGAGAAATGGACCACTCATTGGGGAAAGAATCAGTCCTCAAGTTAATCAACATGACTTGGAGAAATGGACCACTCATTGGGGAAAGAATCAGTCCTCAAGTTAATCAACATGACTTGGAGAAATGGACCACTCATTGGGGAAAGAATCAGTCCTCAAGTTAATCAACATGACTTGGAGAAATGGACCACTCATTGGGGAAAGAATCAGTCCTCAAGTTAATCAACATGACTTGGAGAAATGGACCACTCATTGGAGAAAGAATCAGTCCTCAAGTTAATCAACATGACTTGGAGAAATGGACCACTCATTGGGGAAAGAATCAGTCCTCAAGTTAATCAACATGACTTGGAGAAATGGACCACTCATTGGGGAAAGAATCAGTCCTCAAGTTAATCAACATGACTTGGAGAAATGGACCACTCATTGGGGAAAGAATCAGTCCTCAAGTTAATCAACATGACTTGGAGAAATGGACCACTCATTGGGGAAAGAATCAGTCCTCAAGTTAATCAACATGACTTGGAGAAATGGACCACTCATTGGGGAAAGAATCAGTCCTCAAGTTAATCAACATGACTTGGAGAAATGGACCACTCATTGGTGAAAGAATCAGTCCTCAAGTTAATCAACATGACTTGGAGAAATGGACCACTCATTGGGGAAAGAATCAGTCCTCAAGTTAATCAACATGACTTGGAGAAATGGACCACTCATTGGGGAAAGAATCAGTACTCAAGTTAATCAACATGACTTGGAGAAATGGACCACTCATTGGGGAAAGAATCAGTCCTCAAGTTAATCAACATGACTTGGAGAAATGGACCACTTATTGGGGAAAGAATCAGTCCTCAAGTTAATCAACATGACTTGGAGAAATGGACCACTCATTAGGGAAAGAATCAGTCCTCAAGTTAATCAACATGACTTGGAGAAATGGACCACTCATTGGGGAAAGAATCAGTCCTCAAGTTAATCAACATGACTTGGAGAAATGGACCACTCATTGGGGAAAGAATCAGTCCTCAAGTTAATCAACATGACTTGGAGAAATGGACCACTCATTAGGGAAAGAAACAGTCCTAAAGTTAATCAACATGACTTGGAGAAATGGACCACTCATTGGGGAACGAATCAGTCCTCAAGTTAATCAACATGACTTGGAGAAATGGACCACTCATTGGGGAAAGAATCAGTCCTCAAGTTAATCAACATGACTTGGAGAAATGGACCACTCATTGGGGAAAGAATCAGTCCTCAAGTTAATCAACATGACTTGGAGAAATGGACCACTCATTGGGGAAAGAATCAGTCCTCAAGTTAATCAACATGACTTGGAGAAATGGACCACTCTTTGGGGAAAGAATCAGTCCTCAAGTTAATCAACATGACTTGGAGAAATGGACCACTCATTGGGGAAAGAATCAGTCCTCAAGTTAATCAACATGACTTGGAGAAATGGACCACTCATTGGGGAAAGAATCAGTCCTCAAGTTAATCAACATGACTTGGAGAAATGGACCACTCATTGGGGAAAGAATCAGTCCTCAAGTTAATCAACATGACTTGGAGAAATGGACCACTCATTGGGGAAAGAATCAGTCCTCAAGTTAATCAACATGACTTGGAGAAATGGACCACTCATTGGGGAAAGAATCAGTCCTCAAGTTAATCAACATGACTTTGAGAAATGGACCACTCATTGGGGAAAGAATCAGTCCTCAAGTTAATCAACATGACTTTGAGAAATGGACCACTCATTGGGGAAAGAATCAGTCCTCAAGTTAATCAACATGACTTGGAGAAATGGACCACTCATTGGGGAAAGAATCAGTCCTCAAGTTAATCAACATGACTTGGAGAAATGGACCACTCATTGGGGAAAGAATCAGTCCTCAAGTTAATCAACATGACTTGGAGAAATGGACCACTCATTGGGGAAAGAATCAGTCCTCAAGTTAATCAACATGACTTGGAGAAATGGACCACTCATTGGGGAAAGAATCAGTCCTCAAGTTAATCAACATGACTTGGAGAAATGGACCACTCATTGGGGAAAGAATCAGTCCTCAAGTTAATCAACATGACTTGGAGAAATGGACCACTCATTGGGGAAAGAATCAGTCCTCGAGTTAATCTACATGACTTGGAGAAATGGACCACTCATTGGTGAAAGAATCAGTCCTCAAGTTAATCAACATGACTTGGAGAAATGGACCACTCATTGGGGAAAGAATCAGTCCTCAAGTTAATCAACATGACTTGGAGAAATGGACCACTCATTGGGGAAAGAATCAGTACTCAAGTTAATCAACATGACTTGGAGAAATGGACCACTCATTGGGGAAAGAATCAGTCCTCAAGTTAATCAACATGACTTGGAGAAATGGACCACTCATTGGGGAAAGAATCAGTCCTCAAGTTAATCAACATGACTTGGAGAAATGGACCACTCATTGCGGAAAGAATCAGTCCTCAAGTTAATCAACATGACTTGGAGAAATGGACCAATCATTGGGGAAAGAATCAGTCCTCAAGTTAATCAACATGACTTGGAGAAATGGACCACTCATTGGGGAAAGAATCAGTCCTCAAGTTAATCAACATGACTTGGAGAAATGGACCACTCATTGGGGAAAGAAACAGTCCTCAAGTTAATCAACATGACTTGGAGAAATGGACAACTGCCCAAAGACTGCAAGAATGCTCATGTTATCCCCATCCTAAAGGGAAACAAACCTCCAGATGAACCAACCACCTCCCGTCCCATCTCATTAACATCATGCTTTGGAAAATTAGCAGAACGAATGGTAAATGCACGCCTTTACTGGTTCCTTGCGAGTTCAGAAATCCTTTGCCATCAACAGGCAGGCCTGAGAAAAGGTAGTTGCACAGAAGACCAGCACTTCAGGTTAACACAGAAAATTCACGATGTGTTCCAAAATAAGAAACACACAGTAATAATCTTCTTCGACTTACAGCAGGCCTATGATCTTGTATGGAGAAAAGGTCTCTTGATGAAGATGATTGACGTGGGGATTAGCGGAAAGCTGTGCAACTGGATAAAATATTTCCTCATTGACCTAACAATCCAGACAAATATGAACAATCCAGACAAAGATGAACAATCTAGACAAATATGAACAATCCAGACAAAGATGAACAATCCAGACAAAGATGAACAATCTAGACAAAGATGAACAATCCAGACAAAGATGAACAATGCAGACAAAGATGAACAATCTAGACAAAGATGAACAATCCAGACAAAGATGAACAATGCAGTCTTCTCTAAAGAAGTCTTAGAGGAAGGCTTACCACGGGGCTCAGCTTTCAGCTTTTCCTAAATCTATATCAATGACCTGGCGAATCACATCAAAGCTGAGAAAGCCATGTATGCTGATGATCTGACAGAGCCATGTATGCTGATGATCTGACAGAGCCATGTATGCTGATGATCTGACAGAGCCATGTATGCTGATGATCTGACAGAGCCATGTATGCTGATGATCTGACAGAGCCATGTATGCTGATGATCTGACAGAGCCATGTATGCTGATGATCTGACAGAGCCATGTATGCTGATGATCTGACAGAGCCATGCATGCTGATGATCTGACAGAGCCATGTGTGCTGATGATCTGACAGAGCCATGTATGCTGATGATCTGACAGAGCCATGCATGCTGATGATCTGACAGAGCCATGTATGCTGATGATCTGACAGAGCCACGAAGATGTAGAGAGGGCAGCACAAAGATTAAATGAAGACCCGAGAAGACTGCCTGAGTATCGTCAAATGGGAAAACTGAAGATAAACTGCGAAAAGACTGTTTACACTATCTTTACCAACAGCCACAAAGTAGCTACGAACAATATGGCTGAGATTCGGCAAACAGAAATTGCCTAGAGAGGAAGAGCCTACATATCTTGGAGTCACTCTCGACCGACAGCTCAGCCTCAAGAAACATGTCCAAAATGTTAAAAATAAAACGTTATGGCTGTTACAGTTATTGAAGAAGCTCTCTGGTACAGCATGAGGATCAGACAAGGATACTCTGAGAGACTCGTATCTTGGGTATGTACGCTCTGATTTAGAATACAGCAATGCACTCCTGACAACATGCTCACAGACTAATGTAGAGTTCCTGGACAGAGTGCAGAACAATGCCCTGTGCCTTAGTGGAGCAATGAGGTCAACGCCCACTGCGGCATGTGGAATTCATGTGAATGTAGAACTCTTTGAGATGAGAAGAAGAGATGTGGCCCCTATGGAAGTTTATGAGAGGAGTAAAAGGATGACCAAAGACCACCCAATAGAAGCCTTGTAGAAAAATATCAACGAAAGCAGAGAATAAAACAAAAGTCAGTCCTCCACCACATCAGCGAGATTAAAGACAGTCCCAGACAAAATGCAAGAAACACAGAGAGCAACAAGAAATTTACCACCGCATACACGTTTAAAAATGCCAGAAATTCTAACAAAACTAACAGATAATACAAAAAGAAGTGCTGATCCAGTCTTATGAGAGCATCACAGAGAACGATTGACACCTACCCAGAAGAATGGATACATGTCTACACTGATGGATCTGCTTTTAAGGCCACCATTAAAGCAGTATATGGAGTCTACATAGAGAATCCAGACAGAACATCTGATGAGCTGTTGATGCCTGTGGGAGAAATGTTCAAATTATGAGGCGGAAATGACAGCATTTGAAGTAGCTCTGTACCACTTGAGGACTGTATTTGATGCTTTTCCATCAAAAGCCAGAAGCATCATAATCTTTACAGACTCATTATCTGCCATTCAAGCTCTGGAAGACGTTGGTCACTGCAGGCCTGAACTTACCCAAATATCCATAGATGCCAACCAACCTCTCACATACCTTGAAATCAGAATAGTTATACGATTGATCTCTAGTTACTCAAATACACCTGGCAATGACAAGGCAGACAGACTGGCTAAGAAGGGATCAAGTCAAGATAACAATACACACCAACAACCCTATAGACAGTCAAACAACCACTGAAGACTAAGAACAACGAGGACCTGGTGAAAAGATAGACAATTGGAAATACTGGGAGAGAAATCTACATGTACCATCCCAAATTCCAAAGACAACATCAACCTCCTGAAAAAGAGAGACCAATGCACCATTTTACCACTTCGCACTCAACACGTACAACTTAACAGCCACTTGAACATAATCCAACCAAAACATACTCCAGAGTGCCGGCTGTGCACCCATCCCTATGAAACTGTTGAACATCATCTTTTTGAATGTCCAACGCTTGCCAGTGTTAGGAAAGAGCTTCTTCCTCCGAGACCAGACAAATGGAACACTTTGTTCGGAACTAAAGAAAGAGCTTCTTCCTCCGAGACCAGACAAATGGAACACTTTGTTCGGAACTAAACAAAGAGCTTCTTCCTCCGAGACCAGACAAATGGAACACTTTGTTCGGAACTAAAGAAAGAGCTTCTTCCTCCGAGACCAGACAAATGGAACACTTTGTTCGGAACTAAACAAAGAGCTTCTTCCTCCGAGACCAGACAAATGGAACACTTTGTTCGGAACTAAACAACAGCTCACAAACACTTGCAGATACCACTATTTGGCATTGGGCCAATGGGCAGGAGCTCATAGGCCGCTGGATCAATAGCAAACGTGCGAATTACGGAATGAAAATCAACATAGAGAAAAGTCATGACGATTGCAAGAAAAGAAACAAAAACAAATATATTCATACAATACCAACAAGTAAAACAGGTTAAACATGTCCCGTACCTCTGGAACATAATCTCAGCAGATGACAAATCTGACACTAAAATCCAACACAGATGTAAAAAAGCAAGACAAATTATTGGACAAATGTCCCCGATATAACAATGTAAACACCTGACAATCGATACACAGAGAACGCTTTACAACACGGTATTCCTACCCACCTTGTTCTATCAGTGCCAGGATTGGACATTAACAAAGAAAGATAATAGAAACATCGAAACAATAGAGATGAAAGGCTTGCTGAGAATTCTTGGAGTAAGAAGAATGGATAGAATCAGAAACGAAGATATAGGGAGACATGTTGATATAACACCGGTACTAGACCTCATCAAGAGACAGCAAATTAACAAAAAGGCCACGTGACACATCAGACACCAGATAGTATCCATCAGACACCAGATGCTATACCGATACAATGGATACAACGCAAAGGGCCGACCACACGAAAGATGGATAGCAGAAAAAAACAGAGCAGTAAAGCTCCCCGTGCACGAAGCACATACTAGGGCCCGGTCATGAAACCTCTTCATAATCTGATACTAAAAGGCACAAACAGAATAACAAGCGAAAAGATAACAAGAATCATTCAACTAACGAATGAATTAACTGAACCATTAACGAACAAACCACTCTAGCAATAATACAACTAATAAATAAATAAACAACCAAAACACTAGCTAACCAATAACCCTAGCTGGCCAGTTACTCAATGTGCCAACCAGGACACCAATCTATCAAGCATTTCAACCAACATGCTAAACAGCCAATCTAACCTTCTGTTTCTCTCTCTTTCTCCCTCCAGTTGGAATAGAGGACCACTACCACCTTTTGGAATCCTGAACCAAAGTTCTGCCTAGTTTGTGCAATGGTTTCTGTGCCAATTTGTTTCACACGCTGAGGACGCTAGCCCCATGTCATACTGCCAGTCACTTCAAAGGTTCAGGGAAACGGGGTACAGCAGATCCTAGTGTCACAAGCGGGGTACAGCAGATCCTAGTGTCACAAGCGGGGTACAGATGATCCTAGTGTCACAAGCGAAGTACAGCAGATCCTAGTGTCACAAGCGGGGTACAGCTGATCCTAATGTCACAAGCGGGGTACAGCTGATCCTAGTATCACAAAAGGGGTACAGCTGATCCTAGTGTCACAAACGGGGTACAGCTGATCCTAGTGTCTCAAGCGGGGTACAGCTGATCCTAGTGTCACAAGCGGGGTACAGCAGATCCTAGTGTCACAAGCTTGGTACAGCTGATCCTAGTGTCACAAGCGGGGTACAGCTGATCCTAGTGTCACTAACGGGGTACAGCTGATCCTAGTGTCACAAGCGGGGTACAGCTGATCCTAGTGTCACAAAAGGGGTACAGCTGATCCTAGTGTCACAAACGGGGTACAGCTGATCCTAGTGTCACAAGCGGGGTACAGCTGATCCTAGTGTCACAAGTGGGGTACAGCTGATCCTAGTGTCACAAGCGGGGTACACCTGATCCTAGTGTCACCCGCAAGGTACAGCTGATCCTAGTGTCACAAACGGGGTACAGCTGATCCTAGTGTCACAAGCGGGGTCCAGCTGATCCTAGTGTCACAAGCGGGGTACAGCTGATCCTAGTGTCACAAGCGGGGTACAGCTGATCCTAGTGTCACAAGCGGGGTACAGCTGATCCTAGTGTCATAAGCGGGGTACAGCTGATCCTAGTGTCACAAGCGTGGTACAGCCGATCCTAGTGTCACAAACGGGGTACAACTGATCCTAGTGTCACAAACGGGGTAAAGCTGATCCTAGTGTCACAAGCGGGCTACAGCTGATCCTAGTTTCACAAGCGAGGTACAGCTGATCCTAGTGTCACAAACAGGATGCAGCTGATCCTAGTGTCAAAAACGGGGTACAGCTGATCCTAGTGTCACAAGCGGGGTACAGCTGATCCTAGTGTCACAAGCGAGGTACAGCAGATCCTAGTGTAACAAGCGGGGTACAGCTGATCCTAGTGTCACAAGCGGGGTACAGCTGATCCTAGTGTCTCAAACGGGGTACAGCTGATCCTAGTGTCACAAGCGGAGTACAGCTGATCCTAGTGTCACAGGTGGGGTACAGCTGATCCTAGTGTCACAACCGGGATACAGCTGATCCTAGTGTCACAAGCGGGGTACAGCTGATTCTAGTGTCACAAACGGGGTACATCTGATCCTAGTGTCAAAAGCGGGGTACAGCTGATCCTAGTGTCACAAGCGGGGTACAGCTGATCCTAGTGTCACAAGCTGGTACAGTTGATCCTAGTGTCACAAGCGGGGTACAGCTGATCCTAGTGTCACAAGCGGGGTACAGCTGATCTTAGTGTCACAAGCTGGTACAGCTGATCCTAGTGTCACAAGCTGGTACAGCTGATCCTAGTGTCACAAGCGGGGTACAGCTGATCCTAGTGTCACAAGCGGGGTACAGCTGATCCTAGTGTCACAAGCTGGTACAGCTGATCCTAGTGTCACAAGCTGGTACAGCTGATACTAGTGTCACAAGCGGGGTACAGCTGATCCTAGTGTCACAAGCTGATACAGCTGATCCTAGTGTCACAAGCTGGTACAGCTGATCATAGTGTTACAAGCTGGTACAGCTGATCCTAGTGTCACAAGCTGGTACAGCTGATCCTAGTGTCACAAACTGGGTACAGCTGATCCTAGTGTCACAAGCTGGTACAGCTGATCCTGGTATCACAAGCTGGTACAGCTGATCCTAGTCTCACAAACTTAATTTCTTCCTTTCTCTGACCATCGTCATTGATTGAGAACAAACTGATCTCCCTCGTGAGCTGCCACCTGCCACATGACACTCATATCTTCCAGATCTTGTTTAAAATCCTCATCTCATACCCATACCAACAATTTGTGTACCCTTGTACCCTTTACCTTTATCTTCTTTTGGTCTTTCCGTTTCTGACTGCTACTGGCTTAACCGCCGTTTCCCACTTTTTACGATCTGCTGGCCACTTCATCTCACCTTCATCTCTTATTTGGGATCTTGCATTTTTGTTAGGAGCAATGTTGCGATTTCTCAGTTAAGTGCCTTTTTTTCATCTTATATATTGGCATCCCCTATTTATGTATTCTTTTTTTTCTTTTACGATTCGCTAGTTCATTATTATTGTTGTCCGTTGTCCCCGATGCATTCCTTTTGGTTGTAACGTCAGTTTCGTTTGTGTTTTCGTCTGAGTACAGTATTTAACTATACCTATTTATTATTTTCTTTCCTTTTATTATTTCTAGCCCCGTGCACAACGCTTTTCAGTCGTCCTTTACAACATCCACGGAGGGGCAGTGGTCCTATTATTTCTTCCAAAATAATGGACGCCAGTACCCAATTTGTAGATCTAAAACACTGTCTTGTCTTGATTTGTCTTGTCTTGTCTTGTCTTGTCTTGTCTTGTCTTGTCTTGTCTTGTCTTGTCTTGTCTTGTCTTGTCCACTTGTGTCGTGAGGCGACATGGGGAGCTTTTGTTTTTTTTTGTCCAGGGCCAGACGTCTCGTTGAATTAGTCGACATCCAATGAAGATTTAGTATATCTTCAATATTTCCTATCCATCTAGTTCCCGGTCTGCCACGGTAGCGATAACCCGATCACATTACGTTATATGCGCACAGTGTTAGATGGTCAGTTTGCACTCTCATTAGGTGACCATCATCTTCTCCTTGATCCCCTCCTCATCAATTTATCCAGAGCATGGTCTCGCTTCAACTGTTCTTCTCACCTCTCCATCGCGCCTTCTCTCTCTCCTAGTTACGTTGATTGTTTTCTGGAGGCATCTCATCTCACATGTCGTGATCTTTCTCTCTAGAGTTTTTGTTAACGTCCATGTTTGGAACTGGTAACAGAGAGTTGCCATGAATATACTGTTGATTAGCATTCTTTCTGTGGACATGTTTATGTTAGGGTGTTCCAATAATGGTGACTGCTGGTATGTTAGGGTGTTCCAATAATATTGACTGCTGGTATGTTAGGGTGTTCCAATAATATTGACTGCTGGTATGTTAGGGTGTTCCAATAATATTGACTGCTGGTATGTTAGGGTGTTCCAATAATGGTGACTGCTGGTATGTTAGGGTGTTCCAATAATGGTGACTGCTGGTATGTTAGGGTGTTCCAATAATGGTGACTGCTGGTATGTTAGGGTGTTCCAATAATGGTGACTGCTGGTATGTTAGGGTGTTCCAATAATGGTGACTGCTGGTATGTTAGGGTGTTCCAATAATGGTGACTGCTGGTATGTTAGGGTGTTCCAATAATGGTGACTGATAGTATATTAGGGTGTTCCAATAATGGAGACTGCTGGTATGTTAGGGTGTTCCAATAATGGTGACTGCTGGTATGTTAGGGTGTTCCAATAATGGTGACTGATAGTATGTTAGGGTGTTCCAATAATGGAGACTGCTGGTATGTTATGGTGTTCCAATAATGGTGACTGCTGGTATGCAATTGCATTTACTTTTGTAGCACGGGATCTCAATTTCTCTGTCTAGTCCTCCATCTTGTATTTGGGGCACCGGATCTCAATTTCTCTGTCTAGTCCTCCATCTTGTGTTTGTGGCACCGGATCTGAATTTCTCTGTCTAGTCCTCCATCTTAACGTTTTTATACTGGTTTAGAAGATTATGTAGATTCTGTATATAACCACTTTCCTGGAGAGTGCCTAGCTTATGAGAGAGTTCATCTTAATAGACTCAAACACTAGAGCAAAGTAGACCCGCAGCCTGTAAGGTGCTATCTATGCTGCTCTTATCAAACCACCCAACTATGGCCGATGTTTTGCCATGTCACACAGTTAGTCGCCTCTTACAACATGCTCTCGTGTGTTGGTTTGCTTGTCCTTGTCCAACACAAAGACCCCGGTGGACCAATCGGGGTAACTTGTTTAATATTGGTCCCGTTTACCATAATGTTCATGGTTTCAGAACATCTGCTTATCTGCATAGTAAATGCTTATCTAAAACATCAGTTGAATGCCCGCTTACACAACCGATACGTACATTAAATGTAGTCAGTGCCGGCTTACACACCCGACACGTATATTAAATGTAGGGGAATGCCCGTTACACAACCGATACGTACATTAAATGTAGTTCAGTGCCCGCTTACACACCCGACACGTATATTGAATGTAGGTGAATGCCCGCTTACACACCCGGCACTTACATTGAATGCGTGTGTAAATGAAACACTATGAACGTACATTTGCTCCAGCGTGTCCATATTTGTGAAGGCTCCCTTCTTCAGTTCCCTCAGCTGGTTCCCTCGGAGGTTCCTGTAGGAGCAAGACACGACAATAAGGCAGCCTGAGATGTAGCAGTATTGGGACGTCATGCCATGTTTGGAGTATGTTGGGTCATATCAGGGTATTCTGGATGTCATGTCAGGAGTGTAACAGAGCAATCTGGATGACATGTCACGTCAGGAGTGTGACAGTAGTGTGGTATTGGGGGATTGATGTTATGTTAGGAGTGTGGCAGTGGGGTTTGAATAACATTGGCATAGTAAGTATCTTTTTGTAAAGTACATGTAAGTGTTTCCCTGTAATTTTTCAGTTGTTGTTAGTTTATCGAATTTCTGTAAGGATTATACTGTAGTAAAGAAGTTAAAAAAAATTACAACACAATGGTAACGTTTCCGCTAACAAAATTGACAATCATATATCAAATTATTGAAATGTCTGTCAGTAAATGTTTTGACTAGTCCTGGGTACTTACAGCTCTAAGAGAACATTGAGTAAATGTCTTGACTAGTCCTGCATTTCTTTCAGCTCCAAGGTAACATATCTGGTAAATGTGATTAGTCCTGGCATACTTACAGCTCCAAGAGGACATATCTAGTAAATGTGACTAGTCCTGGCATACTTACAGCTGCAAGAGGACATATCTAGTAAATGTGACTAGTCCTGGCATACTTACAGCTGCAAGAGGACATATCTAGTAAATGTGACTAGTCCTGGCATACTTACAGCTGCAAGAGGACATATCTAGTAAATGTGACTAGTCCTGGCATACTTACAGCTGCAAGAGAACATATCTAGTAAATGTGACTAGTCCTGGCATACTTACAGCTGCAAGAGGACATATCTAGTAAATGTGACTAGTCCTGGCATACTTACAGCTGCAAGAGGACATATCTAGTAAATGTGACTAGTCCTGGCATACTTACAGCTCCAAGAGAACATTGTGTAAATGTGACTAGCCCTGGCATACCTACAGCTCCAAGAGAACATTGTGTAAATGTGACTAGCCCTGGCATACCTACAGCTCCAAGAGAACATATCTAGTAAATGTGACTAGTCCTGGCATACTTACAGCTCCAAGAGAACATATCTAGTAAATGTGACTAGTCCTGGCATACTTACAGCTCCAAGAGAACATATCTAGTAAATGTGACTAGTCCTGGCATACTTACAGCTCCAAGAGAACATATCTAGTAAATGTGACTAGTCCTGGCATACTTACAGCTCCAAGAGAACATATCTAGTAAATGTGACTAGTCCTGGCATACTTACAGCTCCAAGAGAACATATCTAGTAAATGTGACTAGTCCTGGCATACTTACAGCTCCAAGAGAACATATCTAGTAAATGTGACTAGTCCTTCCATACTTACAGCTCCAAGAGAACATATCTAGTAAATGTGACTAGTCCTTCCATACTTACAGCTCCAAGAGAACATATCTAGTAAATGTGACTAGTCCTTCCATACTTACAGCTCCAAGAGACCATATCTAGTAAATGTGACTAGTCCTTCCATACTTACAGCTCCAAGAGAACATATCTAGTAAATGTGACTAGTCCTTCCATACTTACAGCTCCAAGAGAACATATCTAGTAAATGTGACTAGTCCTTCCATACTTACAGCTCCAAGAGAACATATCTAGTAAATGTGACTAGTCCTTCCATACTTACAGCTCCAAGAGAACATATCTAGTAAATGTGACTAGTCCTTCCATACTTACAGCTCCAAGAGAACATATCTAGTAAATGTGACTAGTCCTTCCATACTTACAGCTCCAAGAGAACATATCTAGTAAATGTGACTAGTCCTGCCACACTTACAGCTACAAAAGAACATATCTAGTAAATGTGACTAGTCCTGGCATACTTACAGCTGCAATAGGACATTGAACTGCAGGAAGACATCCGTACTGAAGTCAGTCAGCAAGTTGAAGTTCAGATCTCTGCATGCGAAGGGAGAGAAGTAATGTATATAAAGTGGCAACAACTATCGTAAAGACATGTACTGTGAGCACTCTCAAAGCAGATGTACAAAACAAACGAAGATTAGATAATAATACATTATTTCTTTAAACATTTTATTTTGTTTGTTGTTCTTCTTCTTTTTCTACTTCTACTCTCGTTTGTTCTCATTGTCCCACTACCAAATCCTGAAAAGGCTTTTGCAATTAGCAGGATGTTGAGCGGAGAACGAAATGCGTTGTGTTGTAGTTTACAGCTTGTCTGCGATATTTGCATTTTTCAGTCCGACATATCTGACTTTAACATGGCCTTTTCAGTACATACCTTCCCTCTTTGATCATTTCTCCTAAGCCAGTCTGTTCTGTGGCAGCCTGTTATCCAGGATCACTGCGTGAAGGTGTAGAAGGGTCTTGGCAGCTCTGATTCGCTTGCCCGGACTCTAGCAGCCAGATTTGGGTCGCTGTCCACTGCAGCTTATGCATTTCTCAGCCTTTTTATCCCTTTTGATTTTAAAATACACTAAAAAGTATACTAAATTACAGTTATATTATCTTAGCTTTACTTTTACGTCGTGTGTCAAGACGTCAACTTGAATTTGTTCAAAGAAAGCAGCGGTCATCCTGAGGCTGTCGACACTGCCATAGAGCTTGTCTAGTATTGCCACTGGTGATGGCCACATGTGCTTTCTCTGGTCCTCCTATGTCGGGTAATTTTGCAGCAGATGTTCAGCGGTCATTGTCCCTGTACCACAGGTGCATTCGACAGTGCCACCTGTCTTCAGTTTATTGAATAGTTGGTACCTCAGTCTGTGGTGGCCTGTGCGGAGTCTGAAGACCACGACCTGGTCTTTTCTGTTCAATTGGTAATAGGCATCATTTTTTGTGTAGCCAGTATGCTTTGTTTCCCATTTGGCCATGTATCTGGCCCTAATAGACCTTTTGGACTCTTCGTAGGTCACACTAGAATCTGGTTGTGGTAATCTTGCACCTTCTTTTGCCAGTATGTCTGCCTCCTCGTTGCCTTGAATGTTACAGTGGGATGGAACCCACTGTACCACTACTCTATTTGGTGCGGACTGCTGGCATAGTTGACAGAGTACTGCTCTTAAATCATTAAGTTCAGTATTTTTCTGGCTTTTTAGTGCTGTAACCACGGACAGGGCATCTGTAAACAGGACTATCTGGCTTTCATTGCTTTCGCTTTTCAGCATTGCTTTTACTGCAGCCTCTGCCTCCGCTCTGAAATTGCTTGAGTATTTTCCAGTTGCCACTGACAGTGTTATTTTTCTACCATTTGGTAGGCTCAGGAATACCCCTCCACATCCATTCTGTGTTGTGTTTGTTACAGAACCGTCGGTGTATGCAGGAGTCCAGTCCATGCTTGGGTAGTTTTCCGCTATATACTTCAGGATTATGTCTCTTCGTTCTTTTTCAGTCTGGCTGTTCTTGTTTCCAATACCTGGTACATTTTCTACTACCTCTTGAATGATATGCTGCTTCCAGGTGGGTTTGCGTACAGTAGGGATGGGCTTTGGTGTTGTTATGGTGTTCATAGTGTCTTCGCTCATCTTTGCTTTGGCTATTTCTGCAAAGTTTCTCCGCTTAATTTTCCCTTTTCCAAATCTATTTAGTCTCTGATGCATTGCATTTCCAAACTGTTGGCAGACAAGTTTTCTACAGAAGACAGATATAAATAACGCAGCGTGTAACAGCAGCTAGAGGACACCAAACATCGACTCACTAACACACACAACCACAGCCTTACTTACAGTCTCTTCAACTTGAGAGTTTCATGAAAAGCCTTGATGCCCACAGATGTGACGTATGAGTGGTCGATGGTTCTGTAGAGGACATGTAGTTCATTCATTAGTTACTGGTTGGAGATATTATTTCAGAACTATTTTGTTGATTGGCAGCCAACCATTTCATTGATGGTTCTTCGCAAATCTAGACAGCTTCTCCTCCGTTCTCGCTCCACGCGTTAGTCCATCATTACATTGATATATGTGACAATGTTATCTAGTTGATATAATGATTCTCTATCATTATATATGATTATTTAGTACTGTCAGCAAACTGGTCGATCTTTTTCTTCTTATTATTTTTCTTATTCTTTTTCTTCATTTTCTTTTTTATTCTTCTTCTTCTTAACTTATTTCAACGTCTTTATACTGGTTTAGAAGACTCGGCAGTCTGTATGCAATCAGTTTCTTTTACATTTTTTTAAATCTAAAAATATCTAGGATCATCCTATGTATTCTTGAATTAATTAATTAACTCTGCCTCCACTATTTCGTGTGGCAATGCATTCCAAATACATTTACCCTTCTTTGACTGAAAATTGTTTTTCATTGTATCTAATATGGACCGGTCTTTAATTGATTTCCTTTCTGTGCCCTCTTGCTCTTCTAGCTATGTAGAAGAAAAAGACAATCTGTTCTAGTTCTATTTATCCTGTCTGTTGATCACCTTATTAACCTGTATCAAATCACCTAGAATTCTTCTCTTCTAGACACTGTCAGCCGGTTCATCTTCTTCTTTTACTTCTTCTTTTTTTTTCTTCTTTTTCTTTTTCTTCTTATTTTCATTTTTCTTCGGCGTTCGTACTGAAATGGACGTTTATGACGTGTCTTAGTTTGCAACGTGGCTGCGATGTCTGCCGCTTTCAGTATGACGCATCTAATTTCAGGAAGGTATTTTTAGTACTAACTTTGCCTTCCATCTTCAATCCCTTATATCTTAGCCAGGATGCTTAGTCGCATCCTGTTTCCAGGGACGCCACTTGGAAGTGGAATATGGGTTTAGTCAGATATGTGTCACAGACACCGATGCAAGCAACTAACTATGAGTTACTAACTATTGACAGCTCATTTAGTACTGCTTCTCATGCGCTGATCAGCGTCTTGATCCCTACCGTGATTCGAACCCAAAACTTTCGGCACATGAGGCGGACACTTTACCTCTAGACCACTGAGTTCCCCCCCCCCCCCCAACACGGTGGACACCTTACCTCTAGACCACTGAGCCCCCACCCCCACCCACCCCATGAGGCGGACAACTTACCTCTAGACCACTTAGTCCCCCCCCCCCCCCCACTAGAGGCGGACACCTTACCTCTAGACCACTGAGTCCCCCACCTGAGGCGCAAACCTTACCTCTAGACCACTGAGTCCCCCACCTGAGGCGGAAACCTTACCTCTAGACCACTGAGTCCCCCACCTGAGGCGCAAACCTTACCTCTAGACCACTGAGTCTCAATGTTCCATTTTTGCCATTTAGATTGTTATTTAAATATTCCCATATATGTCCCTTACCCAGTGGAGAATTATGAAGGGATTATGTATGTGGTAACAGGTAGGTTAACATTCGGCTTAGGCAAGAAGGACCTGTCACATGAACACCATGAATAGCTGAGTTGTAGTAGGCTGCATGCAATTAGAGTGATATCTTTCCGAATTGATTTAGCCGGGTGGTGCTTGGACGCCGGAGTACAAAAGGATCGTTTTACATCCTTGATGTTCATGGTCTGCTTTAAGAGGTGGTTGTTGTTATTGTTGTTTGCGAATGTCCATACTGAGTTGGTTACTCTTTAGCGCGGATATGGTTGCCATTGATTCATGTTGTGTGTGGTTATAGCCAACCATTTGTTTCTATCTGTCTGCCCATGAGATGTTAAGACCGAGTCTAGATACACGGTCTTCTTGTCCTCCAGTAGTTTTATCAGTGCCCGAGGTTTGCCGTCTGTTTCGACATCTGAAGAAGTTGGTCTCCAGCTGCTGTCCGATGGTGACTCTTTGGGTTGCCCATCTCGAGCTGACCGACTGTCCAGTCCCGAACAATGCCGCGGTAAGGACATCTGATGACCCAAAGAGGCTGTCTGAGAAATTCTTGCCCAGGTTGACTGTAATTCCAGTGTTGTAGTGACATAAACGAAGATCTGTCAGCTGCCATACTGAACATTGGAAACGTTACCACTCGGATAATGTATATTACAAACAAGATGTATTACCGGCTGGCAGCAATACTGAAACGTTCACGTGTCACTAAGTTCACTAAACTGATACTAACGAATACCCTGATCATCGCTACTCTATGTTATCAGTGTCAAACCTAGGCCATGTTAGACAGGCACCAAGGTAAGATCGCGACCTGTGAGATGATCTGGGTGAGATGTGCAGCAAGAGAGACAATTCGTGACGAAATCTGTGGAGAACATTGGAACAGATCAACGGACTGATGAGAGAAAGTCTGTGGAGGAAAATGATGGAGGAATAATGCGGATAATTGCTATATTGAAGCACAGAACATAAAGTGGTTTGTACAGCTGATACGGAAACAATTAACCTGCATCGAGGTGACACTATTTGGAGGTTTCAGGGCCAGGAGCAAGAGGTCGACACAGGTGACAATGGATAGAGGAGATCAAAGAACCACTCCAAAAGTCCAACATGTTAGCAACACAAACCTCCCACCTAACACAAACCTCCCACCTAGCACAAACCTCCCACCTAACACAAACCTCCCACCTAGCACAAACCTCCAACCTAGCATAAACCTCCAACCTAACACAAACCTCCCACCTAACACAAGCCTCCCACCTAGCACAAACCTCCAACCTAGCACAAACCTCCAACCTAACACAAACCTCCCACCTAACACAAACCTCCCACCTAACACAAACCTCCCACCTAGCACAAACCTACAACCTAGCACAAACCTCCCACCTAGCACAAACCTCCCACCTAGCACAAACCTCCCACCTAGCACAAACCTCCCACCTAGCACAAACCTCCAACCTAGCACAAACCTCCAACCTAGCACAAACCTCCAACCTAACACAAACCTCCAACCTAGCACAAACCTCCCACCTAGCACAAACCTCCCACCTAGCACAAACCTCCCACCTAGCACAAACCTCCCACCTAGCACAAACCTCCAACCTAGCACAAACCTCCAACCTAACACAAACCTCCAACCTAGCACAAACCTCCCACCTAGCACAAACCTCCCACCTAGCACAAACCTCCCACCTAGCACAAACCTCCAACCTAGCACAAACCTCCCACCTAGCACAAACCTCCAACCTAGCACAAACCTCCCACCTAGCACAAACCTCCCACCTAGCACAAACCTCCCACCTAGCACAAACCTCCCACCTAGCACAAACCTCCCACCTAGCACAAACCTCCAACCTAGCACAAACCTCCAACCTAACACAAACCTCCAACCTAGCGCAAACCTCCCACCTAGCACAAACCTCCCACCTAGCACAAACCTCCCACCTAGCACAAACCTCCAACCTAGCACAAACCTCCCACCTAGCACAAACCTCCCACCTAGCACAAACCTCCCACCTAGCACAAACCTCCAACCTAGCACAAACCTCCCACCTAGCACAAACCTCCAACCTAGCACAAACCTCCCACCTAGCACAAACCTCCCACCTAGCACAAACCTCCAACCTAGCACAAACCTCCAACCTAGCACAAACCTCCAACCTAGCACAAACCTCCCACCTAGCACAAACCTCCAACCTAGCACAAACCTCCCACCTAGCACAAACCTCCCACCTAGCACAAACCTCCAACCTAGCACAAACCTCCAACCTAGCACAAACCTCCCACCTAGCACAAACCTCCCACCTAGCACAAACCTCCAACCTAGCACAAACCTCCCACCTAGCACAAACCTCCCACCTAGCACAAACCTCCCACCTAGCACAAACCTCCAACCTAGCACAAACCTCCAACCTAACACAAACCTCCAACCTAGCGCAAACCTCCCACCTAGCACAAACCTCCCACCTAGCACAAACCTCCCACCTAGCACAAACTTCCAACCTAGCACAAACCTCCCACCTAGCACAAACCTCCAACCTAGCACAAACCTCCCACCTAGCACAAACCTCCCACCTAGCACAAACCTCCTACCTAGCACAAACCTCCAACCTAGCACAAACCTCCCACCTAGCACAAACCTCCAACCTAGCACAAACCTCCCACCTAGCACAAACCTCCAACCTAGCACAAACCTCCAACCTAGCACAAACCTCCAACCTAGCACAAACCTCCCACCTAGCACAAACCTCCAACCTAGCACAAACCTCCCACCTAGCACAAACCTCCCACCTAGCACAAACCTCCAACCTAGCACAAACCTCCAACCTAGCACAAACCAGAAGTCTTCACATACCTTCTCTTTGCAACGCCGCAAGGCAAGAGCTAAAGGACAAAACAAGAAAAAGAGGAGGAAAATGATGAAGAAGAAGAAGTATGAGAAGAAAAAGAAGAAGAAGAAGAAGAAGAAGAAAGAGGGTGAGAAGGAGTAGGAGAAGGAGGAGGAGTAGAAGAATAACAAGAAGAAGAGGAAGAAGAAGAACAAGAAGAAGAATAAGAAGAAGGAGAAGAAGAAGAAGAAGAAGAAGAAGAAGAAGAAGCAGAAGTAGAATAAGAAAGTAAAGGAATTGAAGAAAAAGAAGAAGAAGAAGAAGAAGAAGAAGAAGAAGAAGAAGAAGAAGATGATGAAGAAGAAGGAGAAGAAGGAGAAGAAGACGACGATGAAGAAGAAGGAGACGAAGAAGACGAACAAAAAGACGAAGAAGAAGAAGAAGAAGAAGAAGCGTGGTGGGGATAAGCAGTCTGTAAGGGCCAGAAAGCTCTAGAAACAATGCAATGAGCAAAAGTCACAAATACGCAAGTCAATACTTCTATTTCCAGCGAGCAGAAGAGATGGGGGAAACAAACTGATTCTCTGGCTAAAGTGGTGGACAGTCTCAAGTTTCCCCATTCTGTCTCTACTCTGTTAATGGAGTCGACATATTTCAAGAATAGGTCTTGATGTTTTGTTTGTTGCTCTCAGACAAGTACAGATTGGTTAATCTTGAGCACAAAATGTATTTGAACAAGACTCCTGAAATGCTACAAGGGATGGTCGAAAACTGTTTCACTTATCTGGGAATTGATGTGAACATCAGTTTAGGTCAGGTCATCCCGTAACCAGTGAGGTCGTTGGGGCGCACATGAAGACAAACCCACAACCCCACGCCATCCCTCTCTGTAAGTTTCCCCTGCCTGTTCCTCCTCTGGTCGGAGATTGGTCCATTCTTATATGTTGCCCTCCCACAAGTTTTTTACTCGATCTCTTTGCCGTCTGCCGTTCATCTTACCGTGCATGATCCTATTTGCAAGACCATTTGATTACAATATGTGCCCGTACTAAGCTAGTTTTCTTCTTTTAACAGCTGTCAACAGGTCTTGAAAAGACCCTATTGCTGTTGTAATTCTTTCTCGTATTTTCTCACGTCAACATATGAGATTATCTTCAAAGATATTGTGTGTCTTGTCTACTGATATTGGCCATCAGTTCAGTTGGATAGTGTCTGTACTTTTAGAAGGGATAGTCCACAGCTTTTGTACTTCAGTACGAAGGAGTCCAGGACTACACCTACGTTCTCTATGTATTCACCCTGCAAAGTGGTGCACTTCTCCCATCTGTGCTTGACCTTCCTGGTTCCCTGGTGGTAGAACTCCTGTGCCTGGACCAGGAACCACGTCTCCAGTTCAAGTCCATGACGTCAGAAAATCGAAGTCCACGAAGCGGAGGCTTCATGTTTGGGGACAGATAGAGGTGACCGGTGCCAAGTCCGGTGAGTACGGGTAACGGGCGATGATTTCATGTCCACACGTTTTTCTGACGTCCATGACTTGATAGCTGAACCGGAAACGTTGTCCTGGGCCAAGACGGAGGTGTTCTATAACCAGGGCATCAAGAAGGTGAAGGTCAGATGGGAGAAGTGAATCGCCTTGCAGAGTTCATACCCAGAGAAGGAGTCGTCCGCACCAATGCCCATGTAAGTGCCTGGACTCCTTCACAGTAAAGTACAAAACTTGTAGACTATCCCTTCTAAAAGTACATCCACTGTCCAGCTGTAAGTGCCTGGACTCCTTCACAGTAAAGTACAAAACTTGTAGACTATCCCTTCTAAAAGTACATCCACTGTCCAGCTGTAAGTGCCTGGACTCCTTCACAGTAAAGTACAAAACTTGTAGACTATCCCTTCTAAAAGTACATCCACTGTCCAGCTGTAAGTGCCTGTACTCCTTCACAGTAAAGTTCAAAACTTGTAGACTATCCGTTCTAAAAGTACATCCACTGTCCAGCTGAGAGGATGGTCAACATCAGTGGGCATGAAACACAATATTGTTGAAAATAATCTCATATGTTGCTTATTTGTCTGGCACTAAACTATATCGCCACAGGGAACTTACAAGCTTTCTAGCTCATTCATTTCCTTGAAGTGTTCTTGGCGTATTTCTGTGATCGTGTTCAGAGACAGATCCCTGTTGGATGGAAGAAAACATCTTACAAACCAGAATATTCGTATGAGCCTGTTTGAGGAGCGATTATATTGTTTCATGTATTCATCATACCATCTGGTTGATCAGTCAGGAGACTGGTTTTAAGGTTTTCTGAGTATGTCTCTACATCTGACCCTATCATCTGGTTGATCGTTAGACCGGTTATAAGGTTGTCTGAGTAAGTCTCTACACGTGACCCTATCATCTGGTTGATCAGTCGATCGGTTATAAGGTTGTCTGAGTAAGTCTCTACACGTGACCCTATTTTCCGGTTAATCAGTCGATCGGTTATAATGTTGTCTGAGTAAGTCTCTACACATGACCCTATCTTCCGGTTAATCAGTCGATCGGTTATAAGGTTGTCTGAGTAAATCTCTACACGTGACCCTATCTTCCGGTTAATCAGTCGATCGGTTATAAGGTTGTCTGAGTAAGTCTCTACACGTGACCCTATCTTCCGGTTAATCAGTCGACCGGTTATAAGGTTGTCTGAGTATGTCTCTACACGTGACCCTATCTTCCGGTTAATCAGTCGACCGGTTATAAGGTTGTCTGAGTATGTCTCTACATCTGACCCTATCTTCCGGTTAATCATTCGACCGGTTATAAGGTTGTCTGAGTAAGTCTCTACACGTGACCCTATCTTCCGGTTAATCAGTCGACCGGTTATAAGGTTGTCTGAGTAAGTCTCTAGACGTGACACTATCATCTACAGTTATCATCATTTCCGCTTCGGCTCGTACTTGAATGGCTGAGATATAAAGATAATTTACAAGGATAAATAAAACAAGAAAATATCAATGGGTATTTTTTTGTTTACCCCTCCAAGTCATATCATCTTAAAGTCAGTCATGATTGAAAATAGCTACGATACTAAAAAATAGTCTTGATAAATTTGTTCTTCCTTTCCCCTGGATCTTGTCTCGAGCATTTTGTGCATAATAAATTTCCTATTGTATATTGTGTCTCGGCCAGCCAACTCAATCTTTGTTTCCCTATCATTTTCATTATTTGTCGTTGTGCACCTACCTCGATGAATACATTGTCATTTGATCTTCTTTCTGTCCATCTCAGTCGTTCTATTCTGCGGTAGCACTACATTTCAAACACTTCCAAGTATGTTTCATCCTTCTTTCCCAGAGTCCATGTTTCAACCCCATGCCGTGTAATTGGCCATAAATGAATAGTTATTATTCTTGGACTCAGTTCCATAAGGTTAGCAATTTCTGTTTTTCTCTGAAGATTTTATTTCAACGCACTTCTTGTCATAATTCCCACTTCACTGCGGCCAGTATCTGGTCTTGGTTCACATGTATTTGGTTTTGTAATTTAAGCTGATTTGTTTATCAAGACAATGTCCATATTCGACGTTCTCTTAAACTTTAAAAAACAGTTGATTATATATGTAATTAGAGTTCGAAGTAGACTAATAGCAGGCACTGCAGTCAGGGATGAAGTGTTAGAGACTTTACGAGGCCACAGTTTGTTTACGAGGTGGGGTGGCCACTTTCGTTTCTCGTTAATTTTACTTTCCTAACAGTGCACCAGATACTTATTTACAACTGGGTCAACTGGAACATGTATGTAATGGGAATTGAACACAGTAAATATGTCATGAAAAACTAGTACTCTATCACTATGCTAGTGGGACGATCTGCTATGTCATTAGATATAATTGTGGAATCCTGTGATCTAAGGCTTTTCCTGACAATCCCAGTGTGGCAGGGTCAAATCTCCTTCAGCTATACCAGGCATGTCGTGGTATTTTCACGACATGAGCTTCTCCCCAGTTAACCGAGATGTAAATGGGTAACTGACACAGTCAGAGGAAAATTTCGGATTCAACACGAGAGCTACATAGTTCGTGCTATGCCGTCGGCACTTCCAGCACATACTGAGGCCCCTAAGTGTAATGAAGTAGGAACCTATCAGTAGGACCTATCAGTAGGACCTGTTAGTTCTATTTTAAATTATACAACTGAGTGTCTGTTCGGGATTATTATTTGTTAACAATAAATATGGTTTAATGCTGCAAGTGACACGCCATTGAAGACATTGTGTGTTGGTCACTATTCCTACATGTTACGTAGATCTGTAGAGTTTGTCCCAATAGTTTCGTGTCTGTTCTGTAAATGTTCTTTGTGTGTAGAGTTTGTACCAATAGTTTCGTGTCTGTTCTGTAAATGTTCTTTGTGTGTAGAGTTTGTACCAATAGTTTCTTGTCTGTCGTGTAAGTGTTCTTTGTGTATACAGCGCGTTGCAACGGTTGGTTGTCTGTCTGCTAAATGTTTTTGAGAGGTCTTGTTGTTGTTGCTAATGTACTTGGATTACATACTCTTGACGACTTCCTTTCTTGGGCGGTTACAGTTGCTCTCCTCTCATTACGAGGCGTGCTTGAGAATGTGACCAAGAATATCCTATCTGTAGTGCAATTCGAGGCTCCTCAGTAAGCTCACCGACCGATATGCATTTCGCAATCTTTATCCCCACCTCATTTATCAGAAGACAATTAAACAGCCTGTTTGCAGGGAGAACGGCTCGGAAGGGAGGATCAGTATGTTTTACCTGACCCTAACTAACATAGTCTGATCAGTATTTTTAACCTCAGACTAACATAGTCTGATCAGTACGTTTCACCTGATAATGACTAACATAGTATGATCAGTTTGTTTCACCTAACCCTGACTAACATGGTCTTATTAAAATGTTTCATCTGACCCTGACTAACATTTCCTGTTCAGTATGTTTCACCTGACCCTGACTAACATAGTCTGATCACAAATTTTCGCCTGACCCTGACTAATATTGTCTGATCAGCATCTTTCCCCTGACCTTGACTAGTATAGCCTAATCAATATATTATACCTGACCTGACGCTAGTCGCCTTTCACCCTGTTGGTAGAGTGAGTATCATTTTGTTTTCGGAGATCTGCTATTTGTGGAAACACTAATCCCTCGCTCGGAGGAGCATATGGGACCAGCACTTCAGGTGTCCTCCTTGCAGGAAACCCAGTTAAAAGCTTTCATGTGTGTCTGTACTAGTTATCTCTAAGGGTGGGGAAGTCCCATCTCCTCCGCCTCCTTTATGGCTGGTTGTACTTTTATTTCGTTTGACCCATGCCCCGCGCTGTGTGGTCATCTCTTAGAACATGCCTGGCAGGTTACTGTGTATTTATTTTTTTTCTCCTTTTTGGGGTTTCGGTAACACATACGCCTTTTTCTATAACATTTTATTAGCTTGTAGAGCGGTTAGTTAGCGCAGTCGTAGTTCACTTGCTTTTAATAGCAAAGCTACGGGGTTCAATACTAGCCAATGGCTGATCCAGTCGACCGAGCTGTAAATTGGTATCTGGCTGACGGCTATGTAAGGAAAAAGTAGAGAGGAAGGGAACTGGCCGCCTCACCTCGCAAAGCTGTGGCTTAGCACAATGAAGACTAAAACGTCATCGCCGACGGCTGTTTCTGCTAAAGAACTACATTGACATTTTATTTAGCACGAAATAGGAGAAGGGAAAGGAGTTGTCAGCTTCCCTTACAATCTGAACCACCCAGGTTCAAATCATTGCCTGCTCACATTGGACTCTTTTATGGTTTGATCGCTTCTTCTATTCTACGTAACTGTAAATGGGTACCTGACCGATTCAATGGCACAGGGCCATAGCAGAAGAAAGGAGTTCCTTCTTCTTCTTCTTCTTCTGCGTACGCAGTCAGACAGTAACCATTATTTTTTCGAAAAAAGCGGCGGTCATCCTGAGGCTGTCGCCACTGCCATAGAGCTTGTCTTGCAGTTCCACTGGTGATGGCCACATCTGCTCTCTCTGATCCTCGTATGTCGGGCAGTTCTGCAGCAGATGGTCAGCGGTCATTTTACCAGTACCGCACGGGCATTCGTCAGCACACCCTATCTTCAATTTGGAAAGGAGTTCCAAAGTTCATGATTTGTTTTTTGGCACTTACAGCAATGGGAGGGACCGAGTACTTTGGGTCTTCTAGGTGTGAACGGAGGGACCGAGTACTTGGGATCTTCTAGGTGTGATGGGAGGGACCGAGTACTTGGGGTCTTCTAGGTGTGATGGGAGGGACCGACTACTTGGGGTCTTCTAGGTGTGATGGGAGGGACCGAGTACATGGGGTCTTCTAGGTGTGATGGGAGGGACCAAGTACTTGGGGTCTTCTAGGTGTGATGGGAGGGACCGAGTACTTGGGGTCTTCTAGGTGTGATGGTAAGGACCGAGTACTTGGGGTCTTCTAGGTGTGATGGGAGGGACCGAGTACTTGGGGTCTTCTAGGTGTGATGGGAGGACCGAGTACTTGGGTTCTTCTAGGTGTGTTGGGAGGGACCGAGTACTTGGGATCTTCTAGGTGTGATGGGAGGGACCGAGTACATAAGATCTTCTAGGTGTGATGGGAGGGACCGAGTACATAGGGTCTTCTAGGTGTGATGGGAGGGACCGAGTACATAGGGTCTTCTAGGTTCGAAGGGAAGGACCGAGTACATAGGGTCTTCTAGGTGTGATGGGAGGGACCGAGTACATAGGGTCTTCTAGGTGTGATGGGAGGGACCGAGTACTTGGGGTCTTCTAGGTGTGATGGGAGGGTCCGAGTACTTGGGGTCTTCTAGGTGTGATGGGAGAGACCGAGTACTTGGGGTCTTCTAGGTGTGATGGGAGGGACCGAGTACTTGGGGTCTTCTAGGTGTGATGGGAGGGACCGAGTACTTGGGGTCTTCTAGGTGTGATGGGAGGGACCGAGTACTTGGGTTCTTCTAGGTGTGATGGGAGGGACCGAGTACATAGGGTCTTCTAGGTGTGATGGGAGGGACCGAGTACAAGGGGTCTTCCAGGTGTGATGGAAGGGACTGAGTACATTTGGGGTCTTCCAGGTGTGATGGGAGAGACTGATTACATTTGGGGTCTTCCAGGTGTGATGGGAGAGACTGATTACATTTGGAGTCTTCCAGGTGTGATGGGAGAGACTGATTACATTTGGGGTCTTCTAGGTGCGATGGGAGGGACTGAGTATATTTGAGGACTTCCAGGTGCGATGGGAGGAATTGAGAACATTTAGCGTCTTCCAGGTGCGATGGGAGGAAGGAATTGAGTACATTTAGCGTCTTCCAGGTGCGATGGGAGGAAGGCATTGAGTACATTTAGCGTCTTCCAGGTGCGATGGGAGGAAGGAATTGAGTACATTTAGCGTCTTCCAGGTGCGATGGGAGGAAGGAATTGAGTACATTTAGCGTCTTCCAGGTGCGATGGGAGGAAGGAATTGAGTACATTTAGCGTCTTCCAGGTGCGATGGGAGGAAGGAATTGAGTACATTTAGCGTCTTCCAGGTGCGATGGGAGGAAGACATTGTATCAAGGTCGATTCAGACAGCGATCATTTTCATTAATATTATTATGAGATTTGAGAAAAGCAGTTTTGGAACTTAGTTAGCCTTCCCTCATCGATCCCTATTCTATCAGCCAGTCTGCATGGGTCTCGTGTGTTTTCAGGGTCACCACTTAGGTGCCATACAGGTTCTTGGCCATCTCTTATTTGCTGACCCGGATGCAGGTAAACGGCTATAAGTAGTTTCTGCTGTTAGGTCAATTCCTCCTACTCATTTCACAACCTACATTGTACAAAGACGGGACAGTATTTATTCATATCAATTGTTGGCCACTGGGACTCACTATAAACATGTCAGGACCATCATTAATGCTAAAACTAAATGCAATGCAGGAACCAACAAATAATGTTGGACTCCAAAGCCAGTTTACGTTAAAGCACAATGACGCCAGATAATTTTAGATGACAAATCATTTTCCATGCAATTTAACGACGTTTTCGAAGGCTCCGATGGATGAGACATACATGGACGATGGTAGAATACCAAATATCTTCTCTATGTGGAATTACAGTTAGGGAAAAAGTCTCGGAGCCGGCCATTACTTCGGTACAAGCCGGATATGAATCATGTGGGCATCGATTAAGGATCATGGGAACGGTACGCCATGGATCGTGTTACATGGTGGGGCGTGATTAGGCATGGAATACAAAGGAGATGCTGATTGTGAATAGGCTAAGGGCTGAGCGTTTGAGAAGACACACCCCACCATGTGATGATGCAAACATTCATACCGAGGAAGACGCTTCTCTGCTCAGATTGGTCTTACTAGTCAATAACAGAAAACAAATAATGAAGTATGGGAGATATTAGGGTGGCAAAGAGATTTGATGACATTAGAGTCGATTATTCCGATAATTTGAGATTTGATGACATTAGAGTTTGACTATTCCGATAATTTGAGATTTGATGACATTAGAGTTCGACTATTCCGATAATTTGAGATTTGATGACATTAGAGTTCGACTATTCCGATAATTTGAGATTTGATGACATTAGAGTTCGACTATTCCGATAATTTGAGATTTGATGACATTAGAGTTCGACTATTCCGATAATTTGAGATTTGATGACATTAGAGTTCGACTATTCCGATAATTTGGTTACAGAAAGAGACAAAACACATTACTGAAAACAATGCTGGAAGGAAATGTGGGAGATTAAACATGCCAGAAACAAACTTTAGATGGAAGAATAACAGCAAGAAATGAATAAGGAAGTCTGGTAGATTGCACCACCAAGGGAGGGTGCGGATGAGATTGGAGATCCCTTGCAGTCGATTTTGATGTGTCGATTGCATCTCCTCCTCGTTCATCTTCTGACCTCAACTTCAATGACTGTAACGAAGGCAGCAGTCGATTCAAGGCTCTGTACGCTTCCGTACAGCTTCTCGTGGAGGGACACTGGCTGTTGACAAATGCTACTTCTTGTGTCGGTATACAGGGGACAGGACTGCACAATATGTTCTGCCTTCATGGGGGCTGTGCCGCAGGCACAAAGCTCTGTAGTGCCAATCTTGAACTTGTTGTACAGGTGGCATCTAAGTCTGTTGGGACCTGTGCGTAGCCGGAGAATGATCATCTGAAATGACCAATCGTGTATGGTTGTTATAGGTGTGGATTACTCACAGAACAGTGGTGCCCCTCGGCATCGGGCCTGGCACGTAAACCAGCGATTTGTTGTTGCAGAACACGTGGGTCTTGTCCTGGCACTGACACGAGGCTGGGACAGACTGTAAAGCTGGTGAGACACAAAGTAAACATAGTCAGGAGTCTTTTACTGCGTAGTATATTGGTACCAGGAATTCAATTATATAAGCAAGAAAGTGAGGCAGATCACTCCGTCTCCGTGGGCTATATCTCTAGCGGCCGTGCACGATACACCTCATCAACATCAAGTGCCATGCCTGTTGGCGATCATGTACCTCCACTTTCTGCTATAACGTGTGGCGTTTATGAGTTCTGTCAATGAACTCCTACGCCATGTCTTCAAGCTGTCCAATATGTTCTCTCTTTGCCTCCCACTGTCCGTCTTCCTTGCCATTCTGCCCGTAATCATCATGTGTTCCAACCCGCCTCTTCTCATGACATGCCCGAGAAACGCTGACTGCCTTGTCCTGATTTTTCCCGTAAACTGTCTCTGTGGTTGTGCCTCCTCGGGAACACAGCTATTAGCTTGCTTTGAATATTCTTTAGGAAATCTATAGTCCACTCAAGTCTATGTTATCTCTAGCTAACAGTACATGACATATCTAGTACACTCAAGTCCATGTTATCCCTAGCTAACAGTACATGACATGTCTAGTACATCCAACCCTTTGATATTCTTATCTAACAGTATATGACATGTCTAGTACATCCAAGCCTTTGATATCCCTAGCTAACAGTACATGACATGTCTAGTTAATTCAAGGCTATGTTATCCCTAGCTAAAAGTACATGACATATCTAGTACACCCAAGCCTTTGATATCCCTAGCTAATCGTATATGACATGTCTAGTACACTGATGCCTTTGATATCCCTAAATAACAGAATATGACATGTCTAGTACACTGATGCCTTTGATATCCCTAGCTAACAGTATATGACATGTCTAGTAACTGATGCCTTTGATGCCCCTAGCTAACAGTATATGACATGTCTAGTACACCCAAGCCTTTGACATTCCTAGCTAACAGTACATGTCATGTTTAGTACACTAGTACTAATGTTTCAGGAATGGCGGTATTCAATTTCGATTGAGTTGACTATGTTGACTTAGAAAATGTAAAAGTGTATGCGTGTGGGACTCAGCTAATGTAGCATTCTAAAGTGACACACATAACACATTGGATGTAGAGGTTTTCCAAAATATTTAACTCAAAGAATCTACAATCCGGTGCATATTTAACTCAAAGAATATACAATCCGGTGCATATTTAACTCAAAGAATCTACAATCCGGTGCATATTTAACTCAAAGAATCTACAATCCGGTGCATATTTAACTCAAAGAATCTACAATCCGGTGCATATTTAACTCAAAGAATCTACAATCCGGTGCATATTTAACTCAAAGAATCTACAATCCGGTGCATATTTAACTCAAAGAATCTACAATCCGGTGCATATTTAACTCAAAGAATCTACAATCCGGTGCATATTTAACTCAAAGAATCTACAATCCGGTGCATATTTAACTCAAAGAATCTACAATCCGGTGCATATTTAACTCAAAGAATCTACAATCCGGTGCATATTTAACTCAAAGAATCTACAATCCGGTGCATATTTAACTCAAAGAATCTACAATCCGGTGCATATTTAACTCAAAGAATCTACAATCCGGTGCATATTTAACTCGCACAACGATAGACTAAACTCCAACATAATGTAAATTCTCCTTCCGGGACTTGAAGAAAGTTCTAGAACCAACCACAAATATTTTCTTATTTGTCTTGTTACTTATGTTTCAGCATTCACATAACATCTGCGAAATGGAGTTGTTCCAGATATTTAAGAAATATCTTATATATTCCCACTATCCTGTCATCTATTGGTGGTCGTATTACGCAGTCGATAACAGAAAGAGAGATTTGTTTTCAGATAGTAGACATCTTTGTTCGACCCCAATTTGGAATGTAAAGGTGTATGACAGTTTGCGATTTTGTGTGTGTGTGGAATAATGCGTAACTTTTATCATTTTTTCGGGTATCTCATGTCTCGATATTAGGCAAAGTTCAGACACAAATAACCTCTGCCTGGCCACCGACTGTTGTGTCCGCTTAACATAACAAATTTGGTGCTGTCAGAGTATCCGGTGAACCACCAGATTGGTTCGACGTACAGTAAGGGCATTAATGCAGGACTGAAATGCTCTCCCCCTACCCGTTAAACATGAATGCAGAGTTCATAATGAGGAACGTTAGAGAGAATTAGAATATAGAAAGTTACGTCCATTGACAATAGGCGGATGCATTTACCTCTTTTTCTTCGTTCATTTCTAATATCCCGCTACAAAGCCCCGAAAAGGGTTTACAGTAGAAGAATATTGTACAGAGAACGGAATAAGTAGTGGGGTCATTTCATCTCGACTGCGATTTGTTATACCTTTCGGTTCGACACATCCGACTTCAGCATGGCCTTTTTGGGTACCGGGTTAGCCTTTCCTCTCCAATCCCTTCTCCTTAGCCAGTCTGTACCGGGTTAGCCTTCCCTCTCCGATCCCTTCTCCTTAGCCAGTCTGTACCGAGTTAGCCTTATCACTCCGATCCGTTCTCCTTAGCCTGTCTGTACCGGGTTAGCCTTCCCTCTCCGATCCCTTCACCTTAGCCAGTCTGTACCGGGTTAGCCTTCCCTCTCCGATCCCTTCTCCTTAGCCAGTCTGTACCGGGTTAGCCTGCCCTCTCCGATCCCTTCTCCTTAGCCAGTCTGTACCGAGTTAGCCTTCCCTCTCCGATCCCTTCTCCTTAGCCAGTCTGTACCGAGTTAGCCTTCCCTCTCCGATCCCTTCTCCTTAGCCAGTCTGTACCGAGTTAGCCTTCTCTCTCCGATCCCTTCTCCTTAGCCAGTCTGTAACCGGGTTAGCCTTCCCTCTCCGATCCCTTCTCCTTAGCCAGTCTGTACCGAGTTAGCCTTCCCTCTCCGATCCCTTCTCCTTAGCCAGTCTGTAACCGGGTTAGCCTTCCCTCTCAGATCTCTTCTCCTTAGCCAGTCTGTACCGGGTTAGCCTTCCCGCTCCTATCTCTTCTCCTTAGCCAGTCTGTCCTCTTACAGCCTGTTATCCAGGAACACCACGTGGAGGTGGAGCAAGGTATTGGCAGCTCTGGGCTGCTGGCCATGACGCTTGCAGTCAGCCTTGGATCGCTAAGGACTACTGTTCATGCATTGCTCAGCATCTTGATCTAATTTTATGTTCAAATAATATATTATGTATAAATAATATGTGTAAATTTTAACCAAATATTGGTCACAATTATGGTATTAGAATCGGCAGATACAAGATCCCATAGCTAAGATACGCAGACGATGCATGCTACTATCAAATACTGCAGATGGGTTAGAGCAGTTGTTGCAGCAAAGATCAAAACATGTTTGCAAATATAATCAACAGAAAGATAATGACCACCGACAAACCAAGAAGTCAACTTAAATTCACATTAGGGGATGTTTAAAATATATGAGGTAACGAACTTCAAGTATCTGGGCTCCAGGATTGACAACAATAGAGACTGAACAAAGAACATCAGACAGACAATGGTTATGTGAATGTAGAAGCTACACAATGTGAGAAGACTATGGCAGAATACTAGCAAACTAACACAATAGACAACTTTGAGAACGCGTGTTTTTCTCTAGGCAGCATACAGCTGCGAAACATGGACAGTTACCGAACCTTCAAAGAAGAGAATCAGGTCTTTCGAGTCGAAATGTTAACGAATAACCCTCAGCATACCATCAACCGAGAAAAATTAGAATGCAGACATTCGACAATAGTTGGGCATCGAAAGGAATTGATTAATGCAGGCATGCGACAATAGTTGGGCATCGAAAGAAATTGATTAATGCAGACATGCGACAATAGTTGGGCATCGAAAGGAATTGATTAATACAGATATTCGACAATAGTTGGGCATAGAAAAGACCTGATTAATGCAGACATTCGACAATAATTGGGCATCGAAGAGACCTGCTTAATGCAGACATTCGACAATAGTTGGGCATAGAAAAGACCTGATTAATGCAGACATTCGACAATAGTTGGGATCTAAAGGAATTGATTAATGCAGACATTCGAAAATAGTTGGGCATCTAAAGGAATTGATTAATGCAGACATTTGACAATAGTTGGGCATAGAAAAGACCTGATTAATTCAGACATTTGACAATAGTTGGGCATAGAAAAGACCTGAATAATTCAGACATTTGACAATAGCTGGGCATCGAACAAACCTGATTAATGCAGACATTCGACAATAGTTGGACATAGAAAGGAATTGATAAATGCAGTCAATCGACAATAGTTGGGCATAAAAAAGAATTGATTAATACATTTCATTATGAACAGAAAATTGTAAATAAATTTGCCATATCAAAAGACACAACAGTTTTGAGAGAATGGTTATGTAAGGTACAATGCCGTGAAAGAGAGGCAGACCAATTTAGGCAATGGCGGCACCAAGATGTCAAGGAATGCTTGGGCATGACTCTGGAGCAAACTGGAGATTTGACAAGAGAACGAGTTATTTTCAGACAGGTTGTGATTGGAGTGTCATTCTGCAAGGAGATGCTTCATGATGATGATAACAAATTTGACACTGAACAATTACGAAAAAGTGTTCCGGCTTTCTCGGGGGAAAGAGGACTAAAGAAAGTACTAAACACTTGCTTCTGGCGAGCAGTGGAAGAAATTCAAATTGTTTTCTTGCTGAATTCAAAAATGTAGAATTTGTCAAAGGTCACTGTAGTGTTTGGTCCAAATAATGGCACCTAAGATTTGTCAAAGGTCACTGCAGTGTTTGGTCCAAATAATGGCACTTAAGATTTGTCAAAGGTCACTGCAGTGTTTGGTCCAAATAATGGCACTTAAGATTTGTCAAAGGTCACTGCAGTGTTTGGTCCAAATAATGGCACCTACGATTTGTCAAAGGTCACTGTAGTGTTTGGTCCAAATAATGGCACTTAAGATTTGTTCAAAGTTACTGCAGTGTTTGGTTCAAATAATGGCACTTAAGATTTGTCAAAAGTTACTGTAGTGTTTGGTCCAAATAATGGCATATAGGATTTACCAAAGGTCAAAGTCGAGTCTCATCACTCTGATGAGATGAAGGATGCACCAATGGTCAGGGTCATGGCTGGTCTAACTAATGGCATATGCGCTATCTCTATAATGAGTTCAATCCAGCTGTTATCTCTATCCTAAAGGTCGGCTGCCCAGGACATTGCTGGTTATCTGGCATACTGAAGTACTACGCAATCCGTTCAAGTTGTTCATCAAGCAGTGATTCGGTTTCTAACAGCTGAAGGATGGCGACCAGTTGACATTCATCGCAGAATGCAGGCAGTGTATGGTGACAAACGTGTGGCAACGTAAGCTCCGGCGATGGTCCACTAGAATTGCTGCATCAATTTTTGCGATGGCCTTTTCTGACGTAATAATATGTGTCTGACCTGGTCATAGAAGATATTTCATTAACTCACGCCCTTCTTTAAACATCGTTGTCCAGTTCTTCACTGTTGTCTCCAAACACACTTTTGTCACCATACACTGCTTGTATTCTGCGATGAATGTCAACTGGTCGACATCCTTCAGCTGTTATAAACCGAATCACCGCTCGCTGATAAGCTCTGAACGGACTTCGTATCATACCCACAATGTTTTCAGCGGTCTGCTGAGGAAACTAAGAGTCGGAGTGTAATGCAATTTTGCAAACTTGACGGTTGGTATGTGCTGTTTACATCAGACGTGACGTCATCATGCGCATCGTACGTACGTTCACTTGGTGCAGTTAGGTCCGGTTTCATATGAACACGCCTATATATATGTGTATATGTATGTATGTGTGTGTGTGTGTCTGTGTTGTGTGTATGTGTGTGTTTAAAAGGATTATGTTGGAGTTCGTGTATAGTGATTTTTGACCAGTATGTATGTGTTTTCTTGTATGTGTTATGAGTGTATGTACGGGTGTATGTGTGTGTGTGCTTTAATTAGGAAAATATAACTGAATATTTTTTTGGAAATCCCACAAAACGATAAATTTTTATGTAAAAGGGCAAAACGACAAGAGCATATTAAAAAGTCAACCGCTGTACATAACGGAATAATGTTCATGACTGACCCGGCTCATCCCGTATTACACTCGGGCAAGCACCAGTTAGGAAGAGAGCCAAGAAATGATGAACGCTATCATCGATAGCTAAAAATGTTGAATCCTGCGTCATTAATTAAATTATTGGTCTAAATGCTGCCAAAAAATTAACTAGCGAATTCAAGAAACTCTAATCTCTCTAGAAAATTATTGAACAAATTAGGAATAATCATGTCATTTTATCTGGTCACAAAGTTCGGCACGAGACTTGGAAAGGAGGCTTACCCTGTTATTTAGCTTCCCTTATATATGTCAATCAATAATTTAATTAATCATTCAGTCAATCATTCAAAAACCTGACCACTCCTGTAGATAATTTGTTGTCCCTCGCGAAGCGATGATGACCTCAACATCAGACGCTTTTGTCTTAATAACGTGATGTGCGCTGTATGAGGATTATAGTGAGGAAGATTATGCGCTGGTCCATCAAGACTATTTTCTGATCATCCCTGTGAGAGGCGAGTGCTTTAACCTCTTGACTACAGAGACAACCTTGTAGATAATAGGTCTTCAACAAATGCACCACACGTCAACACATCATGCGATAACTGTGCCCTTCTATCGACACAATTCCCTATTCCCACGAGAGTCTTGATCGTCCCCCATTAACCCTGCTCTGTGTATTCTAAAACAGAGACTGTCTTGAAATGTTGTTAACTGCTTTTCGTAATAATGTATGGCCTATTTAGCGCCAGCGTCTCCTCCGTATGTCATGCACTACTAATATATGTTCTGCTCTTTCCAACAGTTCCCCATTTGTGATCCTATCCTACCATTTCCACCCATGTATTCAGGTCAGGAGACAGTTTACTTGAGTCTGTACTATCCTATCCTACCATTTCCACCCATGTATTCAGGGCAGGAGACAGTTTACTTGATTCTGTACGATCCTATCCTACCATTTCCACCCATGTATTCAGGGCAGGAGACAGTTTACTTGAGTCTGTACGATCCTATCCTACCATTTCCACCCATGTATTCAGGGCAGGAGACAGTTTACTTGAGTCTGTACGATCCTATCCTACCATTTCCACCCATGTATTCAGGGCAGGAGACAGTTTACTTGAGTCTGTACGATCCTATCCTACCATTTCCACCCATGTATTCAGGGCAGGAGACAGTTTACTTGAGTCTGTACGATCCTATCCTACCATTTCCACCCATGTATTCAGGGCAGGAGACAGTTTACTTGAGTCTGTACGATCCTATCCTACCATTTCCACCCATGTATTCAGGGCAGGAGACAGTTTACTTGAGTCTGTACGATCCTATCCTACCATTTCCACCCATGTATTCAGGGCAGGAGACAGTTTACTTGAGTCTGTACGATCCTATCCTACCATTTCCACCCATGTATTCAGGGCAGGAGACAGTTTACTTGAGTCTGTACGATCCTATCCTACCATTTCCACCCATGTATTCAGGGCAGGAGACAGTTTACTTGAGTCTGTACGATCCTATCCTACCATTTCCACCCATGTATTCAGGGCAGGAGACAGTTTACTTGAGTCTGTACGATCCTATCCTACCATTTCCACCCATGTATTCAGGGCAGGAGACAGTTTACTTGAGTCTGTACGATCCTATCCTACCATTTCCACCCATGTATTCAGGGAAGGAGACAGTTTACTTGAGTCTGTACGATCCTATCCTACCATTTCCACCCATGTATTCAGGGCAGGAGACAGTTTACTTGAGTCTGTACGATCCTATCCTACCATTTCCACCCATGTATTCAGGGCAGGAGACAGTTTACTTGAGTCTGTACGATCCTATCCTACCATTTCCACCCATGTATTCAGGGCAGGAGACAGTTTACTTGAGTCTGTACGATCCTATCCTACCATTTCCACCCATGTATTCAGGGCAGGAGACAGTTTACTTGAGTCTGTACGATCCTATCCTACCATTTCCACCCATGTGTTCAGGTCAGGAGACAGTTTACTTGAGTCTGTACGATCCTATCCTACCATTTCCACCCATGTATTCAGGTCAGGAGACAGTTTACTTGAGTCTGTACGATCCTATCCTACCATTTCCACCCATGTATTCAGGGCAGGAGACAGTTTACTTGAGTCTGTACGATCCTATCCTACCATTTCCACCCATGTATTCAGGGCAGGAGACAGTTTACTTGAGTCTGTACGATCCTATCCTACCATTTCCACCCATGTATTCAGGGCAGGAGACAGTTTACTTGAGTCTGTACGATCCTATCCTACCATTTCCACCCATGTATTCAGGGCAGGAGACAGTTTACTTGAGTCTGTACGATCCTATCCTACCATTTCCACCCATGTATTCAGGGCAGGAGACAGTTTACTTGATTCTGTACGATCCTATCCTACCATTTCCACCCATGTATTCAGGGCAGGAGACAGTTTACTTGAGTCTGTACGATCCTATCCTACCATTTCCACCCATGTATTCAGGGCAGGAGACAGTTTACTTGAGTCTGTACGATCCTATCCTACCATTTCCACCCATGTATTCAGGGCAGGAGACAGTTTACTTGAGTCTGTACGATCCTATCCTACCATTTCCACCCATGTATTCAGGGCAGGAGACAGTTTACTTGAGTCTGTACGATCCTATCCTACCATTTCCACCCATGTATTCAGGGCAGGAGACAGTTTACTTGAGTCTGTACGATCCTATCCTACCATTTCCACCCATGTATTCAGGGCAGGAGACAGTTTACTTGATTCTGTACGATCCTATCCTACCATTTCCACCCATGTATTCAGGGCAGGAGACAGTTTACTTGAGTCTGTACGATCCTATCCTACCATTTCCACCCATGTATTCAGGGCAGGAGACAGTTTACTTGAGTCTGTACGATCCTATCCTACCATTTCCACCCATGTATTCAGGGCAGGAGACAGTTTACTTGAGTCTGTACGATCCTATCTTACCATTTCCACCCATGTATTCAGGGCAGGAGACAGTTTACTTGAGTCTGTACGATCCTATCCTACCATTTCCACCCATGTATTCAGGGCAGGAGACAGTTTACTTGATTCTGTACGATCCTATCCTACCATTTCCACCCATGTATTCAGGGCAGGAGACAGTTTACTTGAGTCTGTACGATCCTATCCTACCATTTCCACCCATGTATTCAGGGCAGGAGACAGTTTACTTGAGTCTGTACGATCCTATCCTACCATTTCCACCCATGTATTCAGGGCAGGAGACAGTTTACTTGAGTCTGTACGATCCTATCCTACCATTTCCACCCATGTATTCAGGGCAGGAGACAGTTTACTTGAGTCTGTACGATCCTATCCTACCATTTCCACCCATGTATTCAGGGCAGGAGACAGTTTACTTGAGTCTGTACGATCCTATCCTACCATTTCCACCCATGTATTCAGGGCAGGAGACAGTTTACTTGAGTCTGTACGATCCTATCCTACCATTTCCACCCATGTATTCAGGGCAGGAGACAGTTTACTTGAGTCTGTACGATCCTATCCTACCATTTCCACCCATGTATTCAGGGCAGGAGACAGTTTTTTTGAGTCTGTACCTTGTTCTCCTTTATATTTCAGAGCCATATTTTTTTCAATTTCGTTATTTTATTTTGCGTTCGTCGTATTTTTTAAATTCCCCAAGTGCTTTTATTTTGCGCCTGTCTGCACAGTGCATCCGACTTCGGTATTCATTTCATGTAAGGGTTTGCTTCCTCCTACATTTTCTAATGGTTTGCTTCTCAGGGTTAACGGCCTGTGCTGTGATTGGAGAGCGAACCAAACACCTTAGAAAGGTGAGCCATGTCAATTAACCATTAGGCCACGCCGTCCAGTTAGAGCAATAAAATGGAAAAACCTTTACGTTAGAGTTGAAACTTTTGAGTTTTGAAGGAAGTTTTAATTTCTCCAAATTTTTGTAAGGATTTCTTAAAAGCTCCTCTCGCTTTCTGTTTTCTCAACATCATGAACTGTACCTTCTAATAGAGTTAAAATCAGGATACATGAAAGATTCCACGGTCTGAGGGAGATTCTATCCCCAGAACGTCCACGGCCTGAAGGAGATTCTATCCCCAGAACGTCCACGGTCTAATGGAGATTCTATCCCCAGAACGTCCACGGTCTGAGGGAGATTCTATCCCCAGAACGTTCACGGTCTGAGGGAAATTCTATCCCTATAACGTCCACGGTCTAATGGAGATTCTATCCCCAGAATTTCCACGGTCTGAGGGATATTCTATCCTCATAACGTCCACGGTCTAATGGAGATTCTATCCCCAGAATTTCCACGGTCTTAGGGAGATTCTATCCTCAGAACGTCCACGGTCTAATAGAGATTCTATCCCCAGAATTTCCACGGTCTGAGGGAGATTCTATCCTCAGAACGTCCACGGTCTAATGGAGATTCTATCCCCAGAACGTCCACTGTCTGAGGGAGATTCTATCCCCAGAATATTGATATCGCTGTTGTATTTATTTACATAAACTGTGCATTTTCTGACCTAATTCTGGCGACGTTTTGTCAAGACATTCATAGGGACATTACAAAGATGAAAATGTGTATATCATTCAAAGATTGACTGTACCCAGCACATATTTGTAATTAGCTGTACATTAAGTCAAGAATGATTGTCTCCAGCAAACCTTTGCAATAATAAGCTGTACATTGAGTCAAGAATGACTGTCCCCAGCAAACCTTTGCAATAATAAGCTGGACACTGTGTCAAGAATGACTGTCCCCAGCAAACCTTTTCCATAAACTACAGACTGATGTGTGACTAGCAGAAGTGTATTTAAATATCAAATCGGTTTTTGCAGCGTCCTTGTGATTTTTACAAGGTAATATGTCAATCGCAAGCGAAGATGACCTGTGCGACGAGATGTGATATAACATAGCTGCAAAGTCCAATCCTGACATGACATACTCTGCTGCACCTGGGGTACACATGCTATTGAGTCGTCTAGCCTTCTTGGCCAGCAGCTAAGTATCCTCGGTAACGCGCAGACCACCTGGGGCATATCTTGACGTTGAGAATCAATATATTTTCATTTATGTCACGTACATTTATGAGGGGTGAGGTGATTTGTAGGTGGGGGTAACTTGCGTCGTAATTCACCTCAAACAAAACAAATAGTTATTTCTAGCACCGAATTTTTTTTTAATGTAATGACGTCACATAATAGTCTAAATTTTAACTGTTGGTGGTGCCAAATAATGTTCGAGAATAGACGAGAATTTATGCTTCAACTTGAATCTATTCCTGTGTCTCAGCAATGAATTTCTTAAATCTGTCAAGGTTCGCCAATGGTATGGAAAGTAGTTTCCAGTTTCTACATCTATTATTACATAAACAATCATCTGGGTGACATGAACAGATAAATCAAACTTGATTTCTTGTGGAAAAATGTATTCGGATTTCGTACTTCCTCATGGTCTTTTGGTCATACTATAAATAAGTCTGAAGTCTTCACCAGGTCGGAGCGGCTGCCCCACAGCTTTTGTCTCAGCTCTGCACCCTCTGGCCAGGTCTGGTATCTCATTTCCCTATAGGTTGGGATTTCGTACAAATGACGGTTCGAACAACCTCTTGGAACGAATAGCAAGATTTCATTGTGAAGTGAATAGCAAGGTTTCATTGTGAAGTGAATGGCAAGGTTTCATTGTGAAGTCGTTGGTCCCTGACAAACTCCACATGGCCTGTATTGTTGTCGTCAGTTTTATCTTCCAGTTCTAGTATGTCAAATCTCAAGCACACAATCCACAAACTAATCTTTTTGATTTTCTGGAACTGACTGATCATTTCCTCGCTTCGATTAGTCTGGAACAACATGTCGGCAAACAATGTAAGATAACATTTGATTGGTGAGAAAATAGCGTGACTGGGGAAGTCTGTGTCAATGAACCCCTTTCAGGTTCCTCATGGTGACCTTTATCATAATAGTGGACATGATGATGTATCTGTTTTGGGGGGAGTTGTCAAATTTTCTCCAACGGTCATTTTGTCCACCCATATGTCGTCGGAATCTGACTAGATTGGGGCAAATGTTATTGACCTCGTGAACTTTCCAGTCTCAAACTTTTTGTGACAGCTGACCGCCCGAACATCTGACAACGCTGCGTCTTGGAACCTGTTGTTTGTTTGTATGTGTTAAATCAATATGTTTGTGGCTGTCAAACATAAACTTTTAGAGGCTACATTTTATGGGGTAGGTATCAACTTGTTCTTTTGTAGGCAGGTGAGTTTTCTTCCTTTATATCTTTCTGCCCAGTCGACCTTTATATCTTTCTACCCAGTCGACCTTTATATCTTTCTACCCAGTCGCCCTTTATATCTTTCTGCCCAGTCGACCTTTATATCTTTCTGCCCAGTCGACCTTTATATCTTTCTGCCCAGTCGACTTTTATTTCTTTCTGCCCAGTCGACCTTTATTTCTTTCTACCCAGTCGACCTTTATTTCTTACTGCCGAGTCGACCTTTCTTTCTTACTGCCCAGTCGACCTTTATTTCTTACTGCCAAGTCGACCTTTATTTTTTACTGCCGAGTCGACCTTTATTTCTTACTGCCGAGTCGACCTTTCTTTCTTACTGCCCAGTCGACCTTTATTTCTTACTGCCAAGTCGACCTTTATTTTTTACTGCCGAGTCGACCTTTATTTCTTACTGCCGAGTCGACCTTTATTTCTTACTGCCCAGTCGACCTTTATATCTCTCTGCCTAGTCGACCTTTAATCTTGAAACAATTCCATGACGCTATGCCGCCTCCTTCTGTTTAGGTCCAATACGATCGTCTCATACAAAAGTACATATCAGTCAAATCTAGTTTATTTCTTTCCATATTTGCTAGGGATCACAATTTGTGCTGTCCGTTTCTATGTATGTTGATCTTTCCGTTTCTATGTATGCTGATCTTTCCGTTTCTATGTATGCTGATCTTTCCGTTTCTATGTATGTTGATCTTTCCGTTTCTATGTATGCTGATGTTTCCGTTTCTATGTATGCTGATCTTTCCGTTTCTATGTATGTTGATCTTTCCGTTTCTATGTATGCTGATCTTTCCGTTTCTATGTATGTTGATCTTTCCGTTTCTATGTATGCTGATGTTTCCGTTTCTATGTATGCTGATCTTTCCGTTTCTATGTATGTTGATCTTTCCGTTTCTATGTATGCTGATCTTTCCGTTTCTATGTATGTTGATCTTTCCGTTTCTATGTATGTTGATCTTTCCGTTTCTATGTATGCTGATCTTTCCGTTTCTATGTATGTTGCTGTTTCCGTTTCTATGTATGTTGATGTTTCCGTTTCACCGCACCGCGTCACTACCATGACTGCCCTCATTAAATATGTTTCAGATATCCATCTCACTGCTGAAGTCACCGCTTCCGTCTGCATTCTCAAACTTGAAGTTGTTCATGTGTATGCCCCACTGTGCTCGGCAACAATCTGTCCTCTCACTCTAGCCCAGAAGCACTAGTCGGATGTTCCGCTGCACAAGACTGATCCGTCGGTGTATATGACGGCATTTGTTGATGTTTATGTAACTATGTCCTCTCTGAGCTGACACATCATTGGCTATGTGTGTATGAACAGCTCCATGTGTCCCCTCCTTGCAGCCTATCACTGTAAATGTTGTACCTAAATGATAGCTGGGTAGACTCGAACGTCTCCGACGAATTACCACTTTGGGTAATAGACAATCGATTTAACTGTAGTGCTATTATACACAGGATAAAATGCAAGAGGTAGCCAACCTTTACATAAAATGCTTGCCGAAGTCGGATGCACTGGGCCAATAGGCGCAAAATAAAAACATAGTGCAACGCAAACCGTCTTGGGGAATCGATCAATAAGGTGAAAAATAATGTTAATCGAAATAACTGATTGCATCTAAATGTTTGAAGATTTAGATGAATGCAGTCTCTAGGGTTGCACCAACTAATCCAAAAATAATCAGAAATCGATTATATCAGCCATTTTATTGGGTTTCAGCTTCTCGGCCGATTAATCAGTTTTTAAAATCTGTAATTCTTGTTGTAGTTGATTAGTTTTGCTGGACACGTTTGCTGCATTGAGAAAACCATGGATGACAGAAACATGTGGAAAACGTGTTGGATTCAACATATAAAAATACTTAAGAAATATATATTATTTTCAAGGAAACATTCTAAGCCGCCTTCTAAACTGATACCACACTTGGACGTTGGACGTGACACAACGTGGTAGTGCAGCTCGTATAACTGGTGACAAGAACTCTCATATGACCAGAATCGACATCTTGTTTCAACAGTGAACGCCAGACAAAATGTTGTTCGACCGAATCAAAAGATTATTTGTATTCAATGAAGGTGAATATCAAGGGTTTCTGTAACTCTCGGCTACTTCAATAATGCGCCAACATGTTGCAACAGGGTCCATTGGGCTGTACGAACGCCGAAAGCCTACTTGTTTGACTGGCTGCCTTTCTTTGAGAGTGGTGCGGACTCTGGCAAATGCTCATTTTGTAAACGACCGAGAGAAGAGTAATTGGACGATCGTTTCTGAGGTTCTCAATGTCTCCCATCACGTGCAAGAGCAGTCTCCTTGAGTTTAGCCAAGCAGTAGGCGGTCCTCCAGAATGAAGACAACGTGTGAAACATAATAAAACATAATAAAACATAACGCGTGTTTGGAAAGAGTCATCAGCCGATGCACATAGGACACCTTTGGTATCCTTATTGGCGGCAGACGCCTCAATCACCCTCGATTTGCCGATGAGCTGGTGCTCATCACAGAGTCCGCATCAGAAGCCAACCAAACGATACAGTGACTCCATGATGAGGGCAGCAGAGCAGAACTGGAGATGAATGTCTTGAAGACCAACGTGTTGATCAATCGTGTCGCTAATTGTGATCCAGTCTTCCTTAACGGAGTGCAACAAGAGCATGTCAACAAGCACATCTATCTCAATATGGAGAATAATTTGGAACCTGAATTGACAAGACGTCGCCGCTCGAGCAGCCTTCTCGTTTATTTACGATTGCCAAGACCAGAGCCTATGAACCTCCCCTTCTACAATCTCACTGTGCACCCGGCGACGTGTTACGACTAAAGGATGGTCGATGAAGCGTGGCGACCTCAATATGGCACCCCGAGGTAAAAAGAGACCGCGGGGAAGACCTCATATGTGTTGATGAGACTCCCTTGCTGTACACAAGGACATCCAAGACACCTCTGGGGAAGGGCTTCCCATGGACTGAACTTTCGTGGCCCTAGACAGTGTTGGGAGCTGCAACTAGGCCGAGGATTGGGGATCATCAAGAATGTCAAGATGTCGACTACATGTCATTTTAAGTTATTCAAACATTTCCCATCGATAGTGATCCCTGTTATCATTACCTTCTAACAAATGAAATGTTAAAATCAAATTTCAGAAATCATAAATTCAAATGTAAAAAATATCAAATTTTCTCCATTTTCAGGGCAAAATGCCCGCGAAACAATTTGGGATGAAGACAGGAATCAAAACGATGACATCAGAGGAATGGTGGGAACGACACCAACATTTGACTGACTACATCACAAGACAGCAACTAAAATGGTTTGGCCATGTAGCAAGACTACCAAGCAATGCTGTCTAGATACAACGGATTCCCAAACCGCTACTGTGTGTTTTTTCTCCTTTTAGGCATCATCTATTTCCTGGGCTATGAGGGTGACCGTATTCTCAGTGGATCTGTGCTGTCTAAAGCCTGCTTGCTGTTGAATTAATATTTGTTTTTCTTCCAGATGCCACATCAGTCTGGCGTTTATCATACGTTCCATCAGTTTGCCTACACAGCTCAGTAGGCTGATAGGCCTGTATCCATTTGGATCTATTTTATATTTTCCTTTCTTTGGTATTGGTACAAGTACTGTGTCTTTCCATGCCTGGGGTACAATACCCTTTTTCCAGCTTTGGTTCAGGACTGATAGTAACTTCTTCTTTGCTGTTTGGCCCAGCCCCATCAGCATTTCGATTGTTATCCCATCTTTTCCGGGAGATTTCCTTTTCTTTAGCGTTCTCATGGCCTCTTCCATTTCATTCATTGTTAGTTTTGCCATCATGTGCTCCTCTGGTGCCATATTGATGTTGTCGTGCCCCTTTTGCTCTTCACTAATATCTGTGTTGCCTATCTGCAGGGACATCAATGTGGTTTGCTCTGGCATAATGTTCAACAAAGGCGTTTGCTGCTTTTTTTCCAGTGAGCATGTTGTCGCCCTGCTTGATGGTAATTTGTTTGTTTGATGGAGTTTCGTCATTCATGGCTCTGACTAATTTCCATAGTTTGTTCCCTTCTTTGTCTAAATTGAGGCTTTCTGTTTTGTTTTTCCAGCTGTCTCTTGTTGTTTGGTTTAGAATGTATTTGTATTTCGCCGTGGTGGCTTTGAGTGCGATATTTGCCTCCATTGATTGTTCTCTCTCTGCCATGTTCCTGGCATTTGAGACTTCGTTTTCCGCTTTCTACAATTCACATACTGATCGAACTATGTTAGTCAAGATCAGGTGAAACATACCGATCGAACTATGTTAATCAAGATCATATGAAACATACTGCTGAAGTCTACAACCTCACTTCAATGCATTCTCCTTGGAAATATGCTGTTTTGTGCCAGTCTATATAACAAGGGGGAGATCGACAATATGATCCCACTAGTGCTGAGCTTATTGAAAAGCCTTGTATTGCAATACAGCCAGGGAGAACCTGGTCCACCTTTAAAACCTGCGTCTCAAGATGCGGCGAGAGTAGCTGTAAACCCGCCACCAAAGAAAGTCACCAAGAGGTCCTAACTCAGGTACAAGTGACATTTACAAGAACATACTCAACATACACAACTGTTACATAAACCATGTCTGTGGTCGCAAGTACATGACACCTGTGATACGAAAGTGTTTCATGTCAAGATACTCACGATTACACATAAACTGGTAACAACGATTACACATAAACTGGTAACAACGATTACACATACACTGGTAACAACGATTACACACAAACTGGTAACAACAACGAATAGAAGTTCACGAAGTGTCATATTCTACCTCTGCGTGTGCTGGCATGGCTAATGTAGGCCATCATAAATATCTACAAACTCAAATTGCTAGCGCTGTTTGACATTTTCAATAACTCCTGCTTTCCTGTCGCCAACCTCTTCAATAGTCTTGGTCGCAGGAGCAACATAGCCATCAAAGTCACTGCCATTGTCTCCTGCTCCTCCGATGGTCGACACCGGTTTTATTTTTCTAGAGAATGCTACAGATCCCATGATTTGAATTCATCCCATACGTTTTCATTGAATTCCCTTCGCACTGCACTCTCCTTGCTCTTTCATTTCTCTTTCTTTATCTCTTTTTTATTACTGCTTATTTATATTTTTCTGAACCATTAGCGACAAAAATGTCCCTGAGACATTGTCTCTGTATACTCACCAGTGTATTCGGCGTGGATTCGTTTTTTTGCTAAAGAAACGTTAAAAAAAAAAAACGAGGTCACTTCCTCCCGTCTTGAAAACAACACTATGGCTAAATTGACTTTTTCTCTGTTTCACATGAATTTGGAACGTTATTCCATTTTTTATTATGATGAAGTTAAATTATGGCAACAGATTTTTCTAAGGTAGTCTGTTTACTTTATTTATGTAGGTGTTATAAATACGTTTGTAGTGGAAACTAACAGATATGTGGATCTTGGCTAGGAACACTACCAGTACTTTGTGACAATTTCCTGAATTTATAAGACAACTGGTGTACCCTAATTTGGCGTCTGTGACGCAATAACTAATATGGAAACTATTGTGTGTACCTAATCTTTGTATGTGAGGGTCTCTTGACATTGTGTCATTGTGTGTGTGTTTGTGTGTGCGTGATCTGTTAATGTTTCACCTGTTTATTGTTTGTGTGCTTTTATATTAACCATTCCTGGTTTGGCCTTCTTTACTTCACAACTGGCATTTCACGTCTAAAACATTCCTGGCACAAATCCTGTTATGGTTGTTAACATAAACCGCCAATTTTACACCATGTTCGCATTTTTGATGTTTTTTCGTTTTCTCCTCCACCAAATGAAGCCCTTGTGACCCTGGTACGAGTAAGTAGACAATGTTTCACTGTTATAAAGAAAGGTGCTGAGGACACAAGCCTGGTAAACATAACATTTTGAGATATGAGATCCTTTGTACCTGTTCCAGTAGCAGATCTTTTATTTGTTTCTGCATACATGTTCCTTGTCACTTTTCCCAAATATCATAGTATTTGTTTACTTTATGTTTATGTCTAATCAAAACTCTTTACTTATTTTGTATATTTTTGTCCCAAACTGCTTGCAATTTTTGCTCGCATTTTGCCATAAAAACTGTTTCATCTGTATATCTAAGGCTATTCAACGTGAATCACCCAACGACAAGACCTGGTATCTGTCAAAATGTAAGAGTAGTCACATAGTACACAATGCTGCCGGAGAATAAGTGTTTCAGACTTCATTTTATGAGACTATAGCTTGTTTGTAAGGTAGGGTGGTAAGTCATCTTCCTGGCTGCCCCCTCCCCATTTTCGCTCTAGCAATATTTCAGGTACAATTTACAACTGAGTCAATTGAAACGTGCTGGAAATAGGTGATGAACTTCGTATCTTTGCTGTGAAAAGTAAAGGCTCTACAACTACACCAATCAAATGGTTTAAGTGCATCTATCTTCGGTCAAAATACATCTCTGTGAGTTCCATTTCTCGTATTGTGTTTCTAGTCATTACTCAAGATTTGCATCCGTCTAACCTGACCTGTTCTCCTAATCATTGCGGACACGTCATCTACAGGGATTAGATCTCGGTTCGTGATTTCCTACACTTTACGCTGAAGAATATCGCGCAATCCGGAAGCGGAAACGTGAAATGACCGCAGAAATCCGTAGATGGGAGTAATTTGTGCTGGGGACACGAAAGTGCAAGTGTATGTGTGTGTGTGCGTGCGTTCGTGCGTTCGTGTGTGTGTGTGTGTGTGTTTGTGTGTGTGTGTTTGTGTGTATGTGTGTGTGTGTGTTTGTGTGTGTGTGTGTGTGAGTGCGTGCGTGCGTGTTTGTGTGTTTGTGTGTATGTGTATGTGTGTGTGTTTGTGTATGTGGGTGTGTGTGTGTGTGTGTGTGTGTGTGTTTGTGTGAGATTGTATATTTACATCGGAGTAAAACCAGGCCTTAAAACTAAAGTCTTTGCCACATAGGTCATTGCCGATCCAGCTTTTGTCGAGATCAGTGCATCCAACAGTCGGGCTTTACTGTCTGCAGTTTCGCCATCAACGCCATTCTTGTACGTCGTCTAGTCATGGAGATATGCCTGCCGGAAATTGAACTTTCCCCACCACGTGACTTCTCTCTGAAAACAGGCTGTTTCATGACAGCCTGGCTAGCGAGGTGAAGGATTGATGTGGTCCCTAAATTAGTGAGCGATTCGTAGATGAAGTTCAAGCTCCAGGAAACACGGTGATCAGTCGGCGGAAGGTAACTCAGGATGCAAGCACTCTTGGCTTACATCCCTTGCGTCTTACCTTGAGTCTAGTGGTCACTTGAAGCTTATAGGATTCGATCTTCCACCGTTTCCGTTCATGGCTTTGAGGGGCAACTGTCTTACCTCTCGACTAGAAGATGTGTCCCAGAAGTCTAGCCAACGAGATGTGGACTGATGCTTTAGTCCATATCTTGGTGGGCTTACAGAGACACTTCGCAGTGCACTACAGCCATGAGGACCCCAGTTTACCTTCAAATGTAAGAAGAATGTAAGAAAAGCCACTGTAACATGCTATCAAAGAAACATCGTTAACAGTTACATCAACTCAGCATGAGTAGCTTCCAATAACAGCAACAGCAGCAGCAACAACAGCAGCGGCAGCAGCAGAAACAGGATAAACTATTCTTGTTTGTTGTTGTTTGCGAATATCCACAATATGTAGGTTACTCTTTTGTGAGCCCTGGAAATGACGTTCAGTGGTGGGTTGCAGTAGCTTTCCTCACATCCCGAGAGTGCTGACGAAGGTGGACAGGGTTCCTCAAGGTGACTGCGCTATTCTTGGTGTCATCTGCGTGTCTCTCACTATCCCGGGTATCAAGTCGATCCCTCACCTCGTTAGCCAGGCTGCCATGAAAAAAAAACGTTTCCAGGGAAGGCTACTAGGAAGCCGAGGTTAAGGATCTTAGCCCTGACTATTATGTCTTCAGTTGTTAGAAACCGAATCACCGTTCGCTGATCAACTCTGGACGGATTCCGTATCTCACCCGCCATGTTTGGAACAATCTATTGGGGAAACTGAGTGGTGGGATAATGGAATTGTGCAAACTTGACGGTTGGTATGTGCTGTTTACGTCAGCATGTGCATCGTACGTATGTTCACTTGTTGCAGTTTGGTCCTGTTTAATTTGAACACACCTAGTATATACACAAGTATTACATCAGACACAAGTCATAAGCAAATATTACAATAGGCAAACGTCACAAATAACTATTACAATATGTACAAATAACAATTCAATATGGCGATACACACAACCAAGAGAGTACTTACTGCAGTCTGTTGACGTATTCTTCCGGTCGGAGTCACGTGGTTTCTTATAGAGGTAGTTCCACATCCCGTTCATGTTCTTGTCACCTGCCAGAACAATATACAAGGTTAGCGTACTCGTGTAGTCATGGCAACCGGTTTCAAAAATGGCTTCATTATGGGAATCAATAATGTTTCCTTTTTAATCTAACGAGACTCAAAGTTATAGCTAAGATCAAGGCCGTTACTGTCGGGGATTTGTGTGCATCAACTCCAGGGATTGATAGATCTCTTCTCACATGTGTACAAATAATTCGACCTCAGAATAAGCCGTAATCGAACATATTTGCTGGGACAAGACGTAGATACGACCCCAACCATCACTATCGATAACTGCAAACTGGCAAATATGGACCAGTTCACTTACCTGGGGTCCGTCATCAATTATAAGCATTCTCTAGACCCCCCCAAAAAGCAATAGCATTGGCAGGGCTGCCACCATATTTTCTCGTCTCACAATACGTGTCTGTGAAAACCACAAAGTTACAGCCGGATTCAAGATCATTGTGTCCATGTGTCGTCAGCACACTTCTACATGGCAGCGAGACTCGCACAGCTTGTGCCAAACAAGAGACTGCTATCCATTTACAGGGGGGGGGGGGGGAGTGACAAAAGCAGAGGTGCACTCTCCCACAGGTCGGCCAAGTATGTACATTCTCCCTGGTCAGCGAAGACTGGCTTGGTCATGTTCGTCGGCCGGAAGATGGTCGCATTGCCAATGATATTCTATATGAACAGATGGCGGATGGCACAAGAACAGTCGGCAGTTGGTACAATGATGTGTGTGGGCGTGATGTGAAAGGCCTGGACATGAGTATGACATCCTGGGTAGATGAAGCTACAGACCAGTTCAAGTGGAGATGTGCCATGAATGATCTCCTCTGACTTAGTGAAGAAAAGCTCTTCCAACACAAAGAAGTCAAATGACAATACCGCAAAGAGAAAGACAACAAAATATATGTTTATATATAGTCAGTAATGACTAAAAAGGTTACTATACTATAACTAGGAGAGACAGAATGTGCAATGAAGAGGCGCGAAACATAGGTGAAACAAACTTAACTTATCTCACATAAGGGTCAGGTGACACGTTCTGATCAAGACTCCCAGCTCGTGTCAGGGTCAGGTGACACATAATGACCAAGACTCCCAGCTCGTGTCAGGGTCAGGTGATACATACTGGCCAAGATCACAATCAAATTTTGATAGATAGATAGTATAATAATTATTCTCTTGTATTGTATACCCCCGCCCCCCCCCCCCCCCCCCCCCACCCCCCAAACCTTATGCACGGATACTAGGCTTCTAAATGTATTTATTTTTTTTGGTATGACTTTCCTGTTGAACTGGCAGTGCATTAATCTGTAGAAGGTTTTTCTGTTTGTCACAAACATTTTTCTCTGTTTTGGAGATATTCAGACTTAATGCTTGATGGCATTTTGTTGAAATCCAGAGAAATCCACAACAAAAATAAAGATTTTCAACTCCAGTGTAAAGCCAATCACGTTGTTTGGCTTTGTCACGTGGGGAAGAAAGAAAAGTACAACTAAAAAGGTTCACGTTTTCATCAATGGATGATTGCACCGAACGGGGAAAAGAACGGGGCAGATGACAGTAGAACTAGACGTAAAGAGAAGAACATTACAGAAACAACCTGACAGCATTACAAGACAGTCACTGTTGTGGAATCCTCGTTGCAAGTGAAGTAGGAGAAGGCCTAAACAATCTGGGAGAATGGTATACGAGACAAACCTAAAATTGACAAGAAAAACGTGGCAGAAGTTGGACATGACAAGAACATGTGGCGGGTATTTGTTGGGAACCTATGCTATTCGCATGTAGTTGAAGAGCTTTGAAGAGATTTGAACCTTTTCCTTTACTTACTTTGTTTATTATGTCAACCAGATTGTGTAAACCATTTTATATCACGCTATAAAGAATGTAGCATGGTGACGTTTGTTATCTTGTGTGCTCTGTTATCTTGTGTGCTCTGTTATCTTGTGTGCTCTGTTATCTTGTGTGCTCTGTTATCTTGTGTGCTCTGTTATCTTGTGTGCTCTGTAATCTTGTGTGCTCTGTAATCTTGTGTGCTCTGTAATCTTGTGTGCTCTGTTATCTTGTGTGCTCTGTAATCTTGTGTGCTCTGTAATCTTGTGTGCTCTGTAATCTTGTGTGCTCTGTAATCTTGTGTGCTCTGTAATCTTGTGTGCTCTGTAATCTTGTGTGCTCTGTAATCTTGTGTGCTCTGTTATCTTGTGTGCTCTGTAATCTTGTGTGCTCTGTAATCTTGTGTGCTCTGTTTGCTAAAACGATGCTCTTCTCTAACTATTGTCACGTGTTGTCACCACATATTTTCTCCGATACCTTCACATCTTCTGTACACATCACTTTACGTTTATATTGTGAGGGTGGTGATGGTGATGGTGCGATGGGGATGGGAGTGGTGATTGTTGTGGCGATGATGGTGGTGATGGTGGTGATGGTCATGGGTACTCATTGAGGCAACAAACAACAACAACTATTCCTCTGATCATCTTATAAACTTGCATTAAGTCACCACAAATTCTTCTCTCTTCTAGACACTGTAGGCCGGTTTTTCTTAGTCTTTCCTCATAAATGTAATTCTGGAATCCCACTATCATCTTTGTCGCTCTGTTTTGTATCCTTTCCAGCATGTTTATATCCCCTCTATGATAAGGACTCCACACCTGTACACAGTACTTCAATCTAGGTCTAACTAAAGCTTTATACAGTTTGACTATCACTTCCTTGCTCCTATGTTTAATATTTATTTTTATCATACCTACCATTGTATTTGCCTTATTCACTGCTACCTGGACTTGCTCATTCATTTTACCTGTATGATCTATTATAACCCCTAGGTCCCTTTCCTCTTATATCATTCAAATATTGTTCTCTCCCATTCTCTAATTATTTTTCATATTAGATCTATCGACATCCAAACTACATCAATCTGATCATGCTATTCTGATACTAGAGATCGATTTCCCCTTGAGAACCGTCAAATTTGTCTCAATGGAACACATAAACAGACCCGGCTTAACCATCATCTAACGCGCTTTCATCTGATACTCACATTTTTGCCAAATGTTTATTTCGTGATTGCATTTCCCCGATGATACTTTTTGTTTTTTCACTGCATAATTTCTCTGCGTCCATTTTTAATGTCGTGATGATACGATTCTTCAGATTTGTTTTTCTTTTAAGATTTTGCTAAATATTTTATACTGACATTAGCTGATCACAGTTATTTATTTTTGTTGTTTTCGTTTGTCTAGTTTCTGATGAACGCTTATATAGGTCTGACGGGGGTCTTTGTGTATGACAAAGACAGTAATAGAGCCGCTTTCTAACAGAGGTGACTAACTGTGTGACATGGCATAACACCGGTCATGGTTAGATGGTTTGTTAAGAGCAGCATAGATGGTGCCTAACAGGCTGCGGGCCTTCTTTTCTCTAATGTTTGAGTATATTAAGATGGATTCGCAAATCGCTTAACCATTCTCCAAAAAACTGGTTTGTACAGACTCTGCAGAGTCTTCTAAACCAGTATAAATATGTTAAGTTCAGTTAAAGCCGACACGTCAGTCAGCATATATTACTGTTCTCGTGTCATGTAGTCACTGTACCGCGTTTATTAGTGCATAAGCTAATCAGCTGAGCGATCTAGGGAGTCTCCAAATGCGTGAGATATTTATTCAATTCCAGTAGCTTTCGTGGTTGACCGGAAGTACCAGATCACTTCAATAGACATCACCATTAAATAAACAACTATGAAATCAACACACAGGTGAAACCCCATGAGATGTGGAGGGATAAAACAGTTAATGGAAATTTATGAGCGTAGTAGAAGAATAAAACGGGATCATTCCAACAGATTCTTTGTGCAAAACTGACAGTCAAAAAGCAAAAATAATCAAGTCTCTACTTTACTTTTTAAGTGAAATTGAAAGACAGATACCAGGTCCTGAGAAGATGACAGATACCAGGTCCTGAGAAGAAGACATACCAGGTCCTGAGAAGAAGACATACCAGGTCCTGAGAAGAAGACATACCAGGTCCTGAGAAGATGACAGATACCAGGTCCTGAGAAGAAGACATACCAGGTCCTGAGAAGAAGACATACCAGGTCCTGAGAAGAAGACATACCAGGTCCTGAGAAGAAGACATACCAGGTCCTGAGAAGAAGACATACCAGGTCCTGAGAAGAAGACATACCAGGTCCTGAGAAGATGACAGATAGCAGGTCCTGAGAAGAAGACATACCAGGTCCTGAGAAGAAGACATACCAGGTCCTGAGAAGAAGACATACCAGGTCCTGAGAAGAAGACATACCAGGTCCTGAAAAGAAGACATACCAGGTCCTGAGAAGAAGACATACCAGGTCCTGAGAAGAAGACAAGAGTTAGAGAGCATAATAAAAAACGTACCTTCACATGCCATTCTTTACACACGTGAGATACTGACAAAATTAATAGATGATACACCTAAAGGTTCAGATCCAATTACTCTCATTCAAGCAGCTCAAAGAACTATCGATACGTGTCCTAAAGAATGGATACATCTATATACCGATTGATCTGAATTTCAAGCCACCATCGAAGCAGGTTAGTTTATATAAAATACTCGGCTGGATCCTGTGATGGGCTGTCTCATGCTTGTGGGGAGGTTTGCACCAACTACGAAGCTGAAATCACTGCACTTGAAGTTACTTTGTAACATTTGAAAGTCCCAAAACATTTCCTTCAAAGGCCCAAAACATTTTTACATATTTTCACAGATTCAATGTCAGCTCTTCAAGCATTATAAGTTGCTGGTCATTGTAGACCTGACCGTATCCAAATATCTCTAGACGTGGACAACATTATTAGTTGCCATTTTGTCAACATAGTTCTGCAGTGGATCCCCGGACATCCAAACACAGCTGGCAATGATAGGGCAGACAGACTAGAAAAGGAGGGATCCAGACAATAACAGCCACACGCAGCAATAACTTTACAAACAGCCAAACAACTCATTCAAACAACAAACAAGGAAACTTGTCTGACTAGACGGGCATGGGGAACACGGGAAGGGAGGTCTACAGACACAAGGCAAGACCCAATCCAAATGACAGTATTAATCAACTCACCAGGAAGGATCAGAGCACCAACTTGCCGACAGAGAGCCCAATACATCCTACTTGTCAAATACATGAACATAATCCAGCCCCAACACACTCCTGAGTGCCATCTGTGTACACACAAACCACAACACACTCCTGGGTGCCAGCTGTGTACACACCGACCACAACACAGTCCTGTGTGCCAGCTGTGTACACACCAACCACAACACAATCCTGGGTGCCAGCTGTGTACACACCCAATATAACACAGTCCTGGGTGCCAGCTGTGTACACACCAACCACAACACACTCCTCAGTGCCAGCTGTGTACTCACCAACCACAACACACTCCAGAGTGCCAGCTGTGTACACACCAACCACAACACACTCCAGAGTGCCAGCTGTGTACACACCAACCACAACACACTCCAGAGTGCCAGCTGTGTACACACCAACCACAACACACTCCTCAATGCCAGCTGTGTACACACCAACCACAACACACTCCAGAGTGCCAGCTTTGTACACACCCATTTGAAACCGTTCATCGTCATCTCTGAGTGCTCAGCACTAACATAGTGTCAGACGTATTAACGATCTGGGTTTCTCTGGTAGTGTCAGACGTATTACAAGCTTGTGTTTATCTGGTAGTGTCAGACGTATTACAAGCTTGTGTTTATCTGGTAGTGTCAGACGTATTACAAGCTTGTGTTTATCTGGTAGTGTCAGACGCATTAAAAGCTGGTGTTTATCTGGTAGTGTCAGACGCATTACAAGCCTGGGTTTATCTGGTAGTGTCAGACGCATTACAAGCCTGGGTTTTACCGGTAGTGTCAGACGCATTACAAGCCTGGGATTTTTCTGGTAGATTTCAGACGCATTACAAGCCTGGGTTTTCTGGTAGTGTCAGACGCATTACAAGCCTGGGTTTATCTGGTAGTGTCAGGCGCATTACAAGCCTGGGTTTATCTGGTAGTGTCAGACGCATTACAAGCCTGGGTTTCGGTGGTAGTACCAGATTGAAACATATAAATAAAAAGTGGCCTTTATCCTCCTGCAGACATATATGTTATTGAAATCCACAAGTATTAATTCCCACTTAAGCCACTCAAGGTGGCTTATTGTCCGAACGTATATTCACATGAGTCACTTAGAGTGGCTTGTTATGTTAAATCTCTGTTTTTAAAGTTTAAAAAACAATTTCCGAAGCTTAGTCCAATTCAACATTTTTAATGTCTCTTCTTGTAAATGAACTTTTCAATATAAGAGTAATTTGTGTTTTTTTCTTTCTCAAACACAGAGGCAGGAGTTTGAGAAATTATTTGATCAACCGATGTGCTCCAGCAAAGGTTTTTGGGGAGAAAAATGGCCTCCAGTAATCGTAAGTAAAGATTATCGCCAAAACAAGCATCGGCGCTTATCTATTCATGAAAAATGATAAAATGGATATTGTCCGTGAGGATTAGCGTTATGAGTTTCAGATTTGTACAAATATAACTGGATTACCGGGCGACCTCTTCTTCATCACCGTTGCGGGTCCCTACTTCTCTTCCAGCGTTCTCTGTATTGGGCCACGCCAGGCCAGTGAGAAATGAGGCGCCCATATGTCTCAACCTGAATGTTTTTGCGGGATACAAGGCAGTGGGACCGAGGTGTTGGTGATCGTCCCCGTGGTCGCTTCTTGTCTCTAGGGTATCATATTGCTGTCGCTGTGCTCTATCGATCGTCCGTTTTTCGCAAAAAGTGGCCCTCCCAGCGATGTTTCATCTTGTCTGCATAAATAACTGCATCTTCCACCAGGGACAATCGACGTATGTCAAAGTTAAATAGATCGTTGGTCCGCTGGCTATGAAGTGTGAGGCCCGGCTATGTTTTTCTAGAGGGAGGTTAGGGGACTCTGAGTTTGGACTGCATCTCTTTTGTGAGAGTATAAAAACATATTATTATATATTATGGTAAGTTCAAACTGTTATTTTCAAATACAGTTTAGGGAGGGGACGGCGTGGCCTAGTGGTTAAGTGACACGGCTCACAACCAGAAGGTGCTGGGTTCGATCCCCATCACAGCACCGGCCGTTACCCCGGGGAAGCAAACCCTTAGAAAATGCAGGAGGAAGCAGATCCTTACATAAAATGCATGCTGAAGTCGGATGCACTGGGCCGACAGGCGCAAAATAAAATCGCAGTGCAACGCACACCGCCTTGGGGATTTGAGAAATAAGGCGAACGCAAAAACAAAACAAAAATACATTTAAAAAAAAATATATGTACAATAATGTAGACACTATTTATCTATTCTTCTTTATGTTAATACAAACTGGTTCTACTTCATTGCCCATTCAATTGTTTACACGAGATGCATTAGGATAATGTTTACAATTAGGATACAATATGTTATGGTGCACTAGACTCAACATGTATAGTCTTCTTTGATGACTTTTTTCCACATCATCACTTCAAAGATACATATGGACATAAAATCTTTATTTACTGACATAAAATGATAAAACATATGTGTTGTGTATAAATGGAAATTCAATCAGAGCTGACTAATGTTAGGAGCTTCAGACCTGTAGAAAGCCTGATAATTCTATGGGAAGTTTTTAAACTTGTTTTCAAAGTATTTTACAAAATATGAATTTACAATATTTGTGGCCTACTATTTATCTATTCTTCTTCCTGTGCAGACGCAAAGTTCTTCTTTTGGATAACCCATTACAAAATGTACAAGAAGTACCGGAAGTACCAGATCACTTCAATCTACATCACCATTAAATAAACCACTGCGAAATCCACACACAGGTGAAACCCCATGAGATGTGGAGGGATAAAGCAGTTAATAGAAATTTATGAGCGTACTAGAAGAATATCTATCTATCTATCTATCTATCTATCTATCTATCTATCTATTTATCTATCTATCTATCTATCTATCGATCTATATATCTATCGATCTATATATCTATCTATCTATCTATCTATCTATCTATCTATCTATCTATCTATCTATCTATCTATCTATCTATCTATCTATCTATCGATCTATCTATCGATCTATCTATCTATCTATCGATCTATCTATCTATCTATTTATCTATCTTTTTATCTATCTATCTGTCTATCTATATATCTATCTATCTATCTATCTATCTATATCTATATATCTATCTATATCTATCTATCTATCTATCTATCTATCTATCTATCTATCTCGGTCTGTTTGTCTATCTTCAGTCTACTTATGTCGTTAGACGTTGTGGGGCGGTGCGACCTCCTTTTTTTGATATTTTTTGGCAGGTGAAAATTCACTGGTGACTTGCTAGGTCAATCCCAGCATCTGTTAGTCCCTGGAATATACGATCGCCTATTTTTGAGACAGGTGGAGGTCGAAGCGTAAATTAGAGCAAGGTAGACCCACAGCCTGTCAGCAGCCATCTAAACCGCTTCGCTAACCCCACAACCAAGACCTGTTGTAATGGTCACACAGTCCTCTTTTGTGCGACATATTCTTTGTGGGGCTTGAATCCCTGGAATAATTTGAGTAGATTTGTAACTAGAATTTTGCTCGAGCAGCGACTGTTAGGCCTACTCTTTTCGATTTCCAGCTTCTAAGGTATTTTTAACGTGCGCACCACTGCACACGGGTGTCTGATCTCACTACTCAGAGATCAGTGGAAATATTTACCGGGTGATCCACGTGAAAAAATCCCATTGTTTCTTCCGGGATTTGAACCCGTGACTTTCAGCACCCGAGGCGAACACTTTACATCGAAACCACTGGGTTCTGTATCTGCAAGAATACACATTACACCCCCACACCCCCCTCCTCTCTCGCTGACCGCCTCCTCTTTCCCAACTTGTAAACTCCACCCACCTTAGTTGTGACAATATCTTCAAGCTGGGTCTAGTTTAGGCAGGTAAACTTGTTCTGACCCCCAGGGAACCGCTAACCACAAAGGTACTTTGTGACAAATGAGAGGGAGTGAGAGAGAGAGGGAATGAGAGAGATAGAGAGAGGGAGGGAGAGTGAGAGAGGGAGTGATAAAAAGAGAGAGAGGAAGAGAGGGAGTTAGAAAGTGAGAGAGAGTGAGAGGGAGAGTGAGAGACAGAGGGATGATGTATATATATGAGATATATTCATGAAATATTTGAAATAATAAAATTGTGATACAATATATTATGGCACCCTAACCTCATAATATAATCAGGAAATAGATGGTGTTAAATGAGATTTGAGTAACGGTATACAAAGAGTTAATTAGTTGGGTCGATGGAACGCAATCTCTGTAGTGGAGTTCGACAAGGAAGTAAGGGGGTGGGGGAGGAGTCTTGATTAGTGCCCTTCAAGTGACCTCTCTGTCACTTATCGCTCATTTTCAATGTTTCTGATTGGAACAGCCCTCACACCTGCCAATCATTAGCGTGCTACAGTATCCAGGCAGTGTTCCAGGTCCTGTACCATGTCCGAACCGTGGTAGCTGGACTAGCGGATTGGAACTATCTAAGGCATCCAGAGTATTTTCTACGTCTGATTAAATCATTGCTGAGTTTCTCGTTTCTTTCGTTGCTATAATTTAACGATTCTATGACGTCATCTCATGTAATACGGCATTTAGATTAAGACATCATTAAATGTAAGACATTAGTAAGTACCAAAAAGTGTAAAACGCCATCTAGTGTAAAACGCCTTCTAGTGTAAGACATCATCTTGTGTAAGACGTCAGCTAGTGTAAGACGACATCTAACGTAAGACATCATCTAGTGTAAGACGTTATCTCGTGTAAGAAGTCATCTAGTGTAAGAGTAAGACGTCATCTAGTGTAAGAGTGAGACGTCATCTAGTGTAAGAGTAAGACTTCATCTAGTGTAAGAGTAAGACGTCATCTAGTGTAAGAGTAAGACTTCATCTAGTGTAAGAGTAAGACGTCATCTAGTGTAAGAGTAAGACGTCACCTAGTGTAAGAGTAAGGCTTCATCTAGTGTAAGAGTGAGACGTCATCTAGTGTAAGAGTAAAACTTCATCTAGTGTAAGAGTAAGGCGTCATCTAGTGTAAGAGTAAGGCGTCATCTAGTGTAAGAGTAAGACGTCATCTAGTGTAAGAGTAAGACTTAATCTAGTGTAAGAGTGAGACGTCATCTAGTGTAAGAGTAAGACGTAATCTAGTGTAAGAGTAAGACTTCATCTAGTGTAAGAGTGAGACGTCATCTAGTGTAAGAGTAAGACTTCATCTAGTGTAAGAGTGAGACGTCATCTAGTGTAAGAGTAAGACTTCATCTAGTGTAAGAGTGAGACGTCATCTAGTATAAGAGTGAGGCGTCATCTAGTGTAAGAGTGAGGCGTCATCTAGTGTAAGAGTGAGGCGTAATCTAGTGTAAGAGTAAGACTTCATCTAGTGTAAGAGTGAGACTTCATCTAGTGTAAGAGTAAGACGTCATCTAGTGTAAGAGTAAGACGTCATCTAGTGTAAGAGTAAGACGGCATCTAGTGTAAGAGTAAGACGTCATCTAGTGTAGGAGTAAGGCGTCATCTAGTGTAAGAGTAAGGCGTCATCTAGTGTAAGAGTAAGACGTCATCTAGTGTAAGAGTAAGACTTCATCTAGTGTAAGAGTGAGACGTCATCTAGTGTAAGAGTAAGACGTCATCTAGTGTAAGAGTAAGACTTCATCTAGTGTAAGAGTGAGACGTCATCTAGTGTAAGAGTAAGACTTCATCTAGTGTAAGAGTGAGACGTCATCTAGTGTAAGAGTAAGACTTCATCTAGTGTAAGAGTGAGACGTCATCTAGTGTAAGAGTGAGGCGTCATCTAGTGTAAGAGTGAGGCGTTATCTAGTGTAAGAGTGAGGCGTAATCTAGTGTAAGAGTAAGACTTCATCTAGTGTAAGAGTGAGACTTCATCTAGTGTAAGAGTAAGACGTCATCTAGTGTAAGAGTAAGACGTCATCTAGTGTAAGAGTAAGACGTCATCTAGTGTAAGACATCATCAAATGTATGACACAATTAAAAGCTTATTTTTTATGTCTCTCATTATCCCTCTCTCACTCTCTCTCACTCTCTCTAACTCACCCTCTCTCTCTCACTTGTTTTCACTCTCTCTCACTCCTTCTCTCTCTCTCCCTATCCCTCCCTCTCCTTTTCCCTCCCACTCCCTTTCCATCCCCCTCTCTCTCACTCATTCTCTCTCACTCCCTCTCTCTCACTCCCTCTCTCTAACTCTCCCTCTCTCTCTCACTCCTTTTCTCTCCTTCTCCCTCTCTCACTCACTCCCTCACTCTCCTTCTCCCTCCCTCTCCCTCTCCCTCTCACTCCCTCTCTCTCTCACTCCCTCCATCTGTCTCTCACTCCTTCCCTCTCTCTCTCCCTCTCCTTCTCCCTCTCCCTCACCCCTCCCTATCTCTCCCTCTCTCTTGTCTGATCCTCCTGTGCTTC